>JAKSZT010053770.1:19930485-20120022 GCA_026826555.1 Tolypeutes matacus
TTTTTTTTTTTTTTTAGCCAAATGCAGGACCCAAAATAATTCCTCTTCTAGACCAGCCCCCTTATGGAAGGGACCCTAGCTGGGCCCGTGGAAATTAATCAAGCACGTTCCACTTTCCGGACTCCCCAGGTTAGCTGAAACTCTGATGTTAGTCAGTGAAGAGTGCTAAAGACGGCGGATTCCGCCCCTTCTGGCGCTGAGCTCCAGAGTCACCAGGCTGCTCAGTAAATCAGTTTGAGTGCAGATTCGCGTCTGCTCTCAGCCTGGTGCTGCTTCAGGTCGGCTTATCTGCTCCCCAAAGCTATGGGGCGGTGCAGGCTGCCAGATTGATGTCTAAAAATATAAAATACCCTTCCCTGTCTTCCAACCGAACCCTCCCTTCTTTGGGAAGTGTCCCTTCCTCCTGGCTCCGCAGCGGCCCGGGTCTTATCCCTGGGTGGCTAGGGAAATCAGCTGCGTTCCCCGACCAAAATCCCCCCTCCGGTTCACCGGGTGCTGACTAGCTTTTTGCTCTGTTCACACAAGGTCCAAGGGGCGCCAGGCAGCCAGCTCCCCAGAAAATAAAACTTTTTCGCCCCCACCCGCGGCTCCAAATGGCCTTTTTATTTTTTATTTCTGTAACCGCGGGGCTCAGCCCCCTGTGCCAACCTCCACCGGCAGCCTCAAAACTCACGAATCTCCACCGTTCGGTCCACGCCGCCGATCCGCGCAGATAGATGTCCCAAGCTTCTCACTCCACGCGTGCACAGCACAGACCCCCGGGCAGGTCCCCGTCCCCAATCCGCCTTGCTCTGGGAGCTTGCAGTGTGCGCCCTCCTACACCAACGCCATCTTGCCGCCTCTCCTCCTATTTATCTTTGTATTCCTAACTATTAGCCCAGTGCCAAGCATTTAGTAGATACTTAATGAATTAGTAAATGAATGGTTGAATAATTGATTAATTATCAGGAATCTGAAAGAAATGTTAGGCCTGAAAGATAGAGTCAAAGAAATATCTTAGGAAGTTTTTAATATCCAAGATCAAGAAAAGACCAATAAATGAAGTTTGAAAGAGTATTTGAAAAAAAATGAGTGGTAAGGCTAAGGTTAAGTTTGGAATACTTTGTTATCAATAGTGCAAACCAGCACTTGAGTCAAAAGGCAAACCCAGACTTGATTCTGAGCAAAAGCGGTTTGCATCTGGCCATTTTTAGCTTTTTAACTGATTATGAGAAATGCTCCGTCTGATAATGGAATGAAGAAATAATTATTTGGAAAATCACTGCCTCTGCTATAGGGATATTCTCATTTGTTAGTTTCTGGTAGTGGTGGTAGGGAGTGTACGAAAGTTAATGACTTGGATTAGACTGTTTTTATTTAAACCTTTATTCCAAACATACTTTTCAGAGTCAGAAATATTCTATGCTTAAAAATCTACCTAGGCTGCCATCTATAATTGTGCCAGTCATGCCCTCCATAAGGATGCCTGGCTTATAAGGTACTACCTTGGGCTCTGTTTGCCAAGTCATGGCCCTGGGAAGAGGAAGGGGATGGCAGCCGGAAGAAGCAGTACCTTTTAAAATTGGTCTGCCCAACAGAGGCCTTTTTCTGATTTGTAAAAAGGTGCATAGTCCTGGCCCTGATGTTGCCAAAAGAACTAACAAGTTATCAGCGTAGATTCTGACTATATAAAGTACTCCAGATTTCTCTGTATAATATTTTTATTATCTATTGTGGTGGTTTGAAGCTGTATATACCCCAGAAAAACATGCTCTTAAATCGAATCCATTCCTGTGGATTGTACATAGGACCTTTTAATGAGGCTACTTCAGTTAAAGTGACCCAGCACAATCAGGATAGGTCTTAATCCTATTACTGGAGTCCTTTAAAAATGGAATGAATTCAGCCATGACAGAGAAAGCCACGGAAGTAAGAAGCTGACATCAATGAAACCTGGAAGAGAAGGGAGTGACCAGCAGATGCCACCATGTGCTTTGCCATGTGGCAGAGAAGTCGAGGGTCTTGGGCAGTCAAACTTTGGGAAGAAAGCATTGTCTTGATGATGCCTTGATTTGGACATTTTCCTGGCCTCAAAACGGAGTGAATACATTCTGTTATTTAAGCAGAAACATTTCATGGTATTTGCTGGAGCAGCCTAGGAAACTAAAACATCTATCATATGGCGAACTCCACAAGGCCAATGCTGGAGAGGATAACGGATCATTTCCAGTAACTTGATGCATGGCCCCAACAGTATAACTTAGTACTGAATGCATTCTTCTGAAGGCCATAGAGAAATAAGAATCTCATACGTATGCATCGACTTGCTATCAAGGGATATTACCACTTGATCTTTGTAAGAAAACTTTCTCTAATTTCCATACCTTAGAGACATATTAATGAATAAATGACTAATTATAAACATTTCTTATTCAATTTATGCACTTCCTGAATTTTAGATGCTAGTGAATATGTGATGTTTTGGAAAGTTTATAGAAGGAGATGATTTGCAAACATTGTTCTCTTGGGTTTCTGTGTCTAGTTTCCTCAGTCTTTCATTTTTTAAAAAATTAGGGCAATTTTGAACCAGATAAATATAACCAAATGTTCTCAAATAATATGACAAAATTTTGTTGGTGGTAGATGAGGTTGCAGTTAATGTTAAAAGCCTGCTTTAAAACATTATTGATTTCAGTTGGCAAATTTTTGTCCCTATTTAATACAAAGAGTCTTAGATTTGGGAAAATCCCTAGTGGCCATGTTGTCCAGTGTTCCATTCCATGCAGAAATCTCTTCTTTGCCATCTGCTTGAACACTTTCCATGAAAGGAGTGGGAAAAGGTGGGTCACTTATTTATTATATGGTCTACTGCACTTGTGGGACACTGAAATTTCCAGAAACTCCCTCATATAGAATTAAAATTCTACCTATCAGAGATTCTACCTCTTTTGATTCCTTCTTACCTCTCTTCATCGTCTAACTGGAGGTACCTGGCAATATTTTTAAAAAAGTTAGTATTCTACTTTTCAAAACAGTTCTAACTTGATATTTTCTCCTCCAGAATGAATGGTCCCAGGTCTGCCAACTGTTCTGTATATGATCTGATTTCCTGACCACCCAAAAATCTTAATTTTCTCCCATTTGTGTGTATTTAGTTTTTCAAAGAACTCCTTAAAAGACTGCCTGTGTTTGAATTTCAGCTCCGACCTTCACTACTTGTGTGAACTTAGACACTTATTAACCCCTTTGTGCCTCAGCTTATTACAAATAAAGCATCCACTTGTTCCACAAGTATTTATTGAACACTAACCATATACCACACACTCTTCTAGGGGGTTGAGATATATCACTGACAAATAAAAAAAGATCCCTACCCTTGTGGAAATTATAATCATTCTTAAGATAGTTCCTAGTACATAGTAAGTGTTTAATGATATTAGTTATGTATATATGTATGTATGCGTGTGTTTGTATGAATGTCATGTCTAAAGTAGTCAAAGTATACTAGACATACTCTCACCAGTGCTGAATACATCAGAATTATTGCCTTGTTAAAATCTGATGAATATTACATTTCTTTTAAAGCAGCATAAACTTGCTTTGGTAGCTGGGTTAATCATTGCTCTTGTTAAGGTTAAAGTCAACTGATGCCTTCAGTTATTAGTTTTTTAAAATAACATGAAGTGCTGTTATTTGTAAATATATGGACTTGCCTGTTGGTGGAGTACAAAGCTACGGAATGGCCAGGGCCTAGACTTGCAGGCCAAAGTTTATGTAGACCAAAGTCTCCTTGACTTCCTTCTCTGCCTCACTGCTAGTAAGTATTACCTTCTGCCTGCTTGGCTATAATCCTCCTGCCCCCTCTCCTCCAGAGCTGTGGTAGAATTTCTACTTGCTGCTGAGCCGATTGTTAAAAACTCAGGAATTGGGGGAGCCCGTTGCAAGATACTGATGATAGCTTGAAAATGGCCATGATGAGAATATCCCCATCACAGAAATCAGCAAACCCTACACATCAGAATGTTTTTAATTTAATTTAATTTTTTTGAGACACAGTTTACTAGCATATCACTGCCCCAACCCAATCATACCTAACCAAGCTCTCATTATTGCATATTTACTTGTCAAATGAGCTTTACTTAAATGTTTACTAATGGTTAGGCTATTAGCTGATACATGTTAAACTGTACCTTCCGTATTCCATATTTGTATTTTATGACAGGATGTTTTTTTAAGATGGAAAAAACTTCAAAGAATATAGGAAAAGAGCTATGATGGTGGAGGAACTACCTAAAAATGAATATAATTTCTACCAGGACAGTGATCTTTAGTTGTGTCACTGATGCATCTTGACCAATTAGAAGATTGTCTGGACATTAGGTACTCAATAATGTTATACCCAAACTGTGGCACAAAGAGATTAAATAACTGTCCAAGGTCACACAAAGAATAAGGGGTAGAGATGGAATTCAAATATAAGCAGTCTTTTAAGGGGTTCTTCACAAAACTAAAGGAGTTAAAAAGCTGGCCTGTGATCATTCCATAGGTGACCTCATCTAATCTCTTTGAAAAGTGGACTTAGAGTATATAGAGTAATGAAAGATATTTGTCCTGGAGGAAGAGAGCTTATCTATTGAGTGTTTTTAGCAGGATGCTCCCTCTAGGGCTTCCCCTAGGACATGTGGGACCCTGTGAAAATATTTTCTGGGGATATAGGGGAGGATGTGTCTTGTCTAAAAAAGCAATTTGATTAGTAATGAATTATAAAATTAATGATTGTACATAAAGTATATTGGTCACTTGATGAAAACTTAGAATAATGGGTGGAGAAGTGGCACTTAGCATTTGTTTATTTTCCAGTCAGAGCATGTGATGATTCTTCAAAGTGTCTGTCTTAGTTTCCCAGCTGATAAAATAAATACCACACAATGGATTGGTTTAACAACAGGAATTTATTCCCTCACAGTTCTGAAGCTAGGAGAAATCCAATATTGAGGCTTCAGCAAGATGAAGTTTTCCCCTGAAGACAAGGTATTCTTGTTTGGGCTGCTAGTGATCCTTGGGTCCTTGGCTTTTCTGTCACATGGCAATGTACACGGCAGCATCTTCTCCTTTCTCTTCTGGTTCTGTTGACTTCAGCTTCTGGCTCTTCATTGTGGCTTCTACCTCCATGTCCAATTTCCTTTGCTTATAAGGACTTCGGCCATATTGGATTAAGGCCCACCCTCACTCAGTTTGGGTAAAACTTAACTAATAACATCTTCAAAGGTCCTATTTACAAATAGGTTCACATCCACAAGACCAGGGGTTGGGACCTGAACATTCCTTCTGTGGGGGACATGATTTAATCCCCAACAATGCTCAAGCATCCTCTCTTCATGTTCAAGTCCAGGCACTATCTCTTCATGTTTTATTTTGTCAAATGCACACTTCCTGGCTAATTTTATATCTCCCACCATGAGAAACACTGTTATTACTCACAATGCCATGCCTCTTTTGAATGTGTTTGTATCGAAACAATACAAGGCTCTGCAATTCCTAATGCTGTCTATTTAATGCTAATTATACCATTTATCATGGTGCTGTGTCATCATCATGTCACCCCTGAATCCTGGTTTTCAGTGATTCTATCAAAGCTCATTACCATACCTTGCTCATGATGACCACCAATGGAAGTCTTTCCTACATTGTGCAGGAAAATGTGAACAATAGCAAAATTTATATAATAATAATAAAAAAAAAAGCTATTTGGAATTTATAGTGTCCACATTCCAATCATGTCTTCTCTGGAAATCCTCAGGTCAAACTTATTGCATTTCTAGGATGTGATCTCTTTTAATGTTGATCACATCACAGCCTTCCACTCACCACCCACAGTGGGTAATAGGCTAGGGGCCCATGGGAAGATAACAAAGAGATGTCATATATATGCAAGGGATGTCTGTCCCTTGAACAGCTCTACTTATTAACCTGAAAGAGCATGACATCACCAAATCGATAGGAGGCCAGGTAGAACACCCATCTGAAGGGTCTGTGCATGTTGCAGAGCAATTGTCTAGAAAACCTTTGGAAGTAATGGTTGTGGGCTTCTTGAGCAACTTCCAGACATGTGGTGTGGAGACTGCAAAGGGGTGGGGTGACTGTCCTGGGTGCTAGCACAAGAGAATGTGGGGTTAAAGAGTGCTTACCACTACCTCCACCAGTCTTGGATCCTGATACCCATTGGCAGAACCTCAGTCAGAATATGGACAAGTCGGAACTGATGCACAGGCCCAAACATGCAGGCCAAGCTCAAGGGTCAGTGGTGGGCATTCAAAATCCTAGAACCCTAGAATCCTGTGTCTGACATGAGTGAGAGTCACACAAAATCAGTGAATCACACCATTCTGCTGCTCCACCCTCATGGGTTTCTAATGAAAGAAATGCCATGTCAGCCCATGGGAGCAATCTGCTTTTCAGGATGCCTTCCTGGAACTGGGGCCCCACTCTGGGGCTGCAAAACAACACTGCATATGCAAATTCTGGAGCTTTTCCAGGCATCAGGTAAACTCAGAAAAGAAGATATGTAAACCATGATACATGTGGCAATCTACCTGGATTTCAGTATCTATTCTAGCCAGTTCTAGCCACCTGAGGGAGACTTTGAAGATCTTGAGGACAGCATTCTCTGGTGACCAAGCCCACATAGGATATGGTCCAGGCCAGAGAACTTTGACAGGACAGTGTTACTGCCTTCATCTAGTCCCAGTCATCAGACGGGGACTTAGACAAATTTGAAGTTGGTTCTTGTAGTGACCAGAACTCATGCAGGGCAAGGTCTAAGCTTAGGGACCCAGCCCGGATGGCACTGCCAGCTCCAGACAGTCCAGGCACTGAAGGAGACTTAGAAACTTTCAACAAATGGACTCTAAATCACAGAGGCCTCTGAGGTGCTGGACCTGAGGCAGAGGCCCTGCTTGGCAATGTCTGAGAGTGGTACTGGCTTTCCGGCTGGAGGATTATTTAATGAAATCAGAGTCTATGAGGAATGGCTTTCTGAGGTTATTAAATGGAGATTTTTCACCAATAAAGGCTTTTCCTGTTATGTGAAGTGACCCCACGGACCTCACCTTTAGAGATCTCATCTTTTATTCTGGGTCAAAAGTCCATTTCTGACCTGGGAAGGCAGGACATTAGCTGCCCTTACGTCCTAGACATCTCTCTGCTTTACCTGAGTCTCTTGATTGCTTATATTCTTGAAATTAGTAGTAAAACATATTACTGGGTAAGAGCTCTGATTTCTGTAAGTATGATTTGCCAGTCTCATCTTGTGTGTACTCAGATGGTAAAGAAGATGATATTTAAGGATGTGAACCATTTACTTGGTGACACATTGATCACTCTCTCCTCTGCTTAACTCTGAATTTGACAGATAGTACTGAAGCAACTTTTCTGGACTCTTCTTTTTGTGGAGGGTAGGAGGGGAGTGAGAGGATGACTTGTCTAGTTTCCAAATTCAGTATTCCCAGAAGAATATCATATCATTTTTTATTTACATGGCTAGCTAGCAAAAACATTTAAAAACAACGATTAGCAATCTAGGTTTAGAGATGAAGCACTCAAAATTCAAAACTTGTATCACTCTTTCAAAATAAGCCAAGCACTCCTTCTATCCTAGCTGTTTCTCTGTAAAAGAAAATTATCACAACAAAGACCAGCTTCTTCTAAGTATTTTGTTTTTGAGTCTACAAATTTCAAGGACACGTCATTCAAACAGTGGTGTTGATCTGTATGAGTAAGATTCAGCCAGGATCTCACAGTATTTCTGTGACTTCACAGAAATTAAGGTGATCATTTTTGTACACTTGTGCAGAGTTTTAGGGTGATGGGTCATCTTTTTGAAGCCTAGAGAATAATTCATTAATTAGGCTCAACTGATGTATAATGTCTGTTTTGTAGAAATGCCTGAGCCCTAAATATTAGCCACTATAATTTAATGTTTACTGTAAAATATCTACAATTTATTGAAAATTTACTACATGCTAAGCATTGTTTTAAGTATTTTATGGGGAATATTTCTTTTTTTCCTCCCAGAAACAATTTCTGTTAAAGTTTATGAAGAAATTGAGGTACAGGGAAATTGAATATACTTCCCATGTTTACATAGTTAGTAACTGATGTGAGTCAAACATATCAGCTTGGTTCCAATCTGGACCCAAAATTCACAATCAGAATGGATATGGTATGCCAGATGTAATAGCTCAAAAATTATTGATGATTCCTTGCTGTCTATTTGCTTCTAGGCCCTATGCTTAGGAATTAGATCCAAAGTCCTAGAAAGGCTGAAAGAATGATCTCAGGCCATTTTCCTTAGCTGCCAATTTTTAGGGGTATGAAACTGCTTCTACATAATGCTCATGTAGTTTCTTTCAAGCATACTAACCTCATACCTGGATCAAAGCACATTCTGAGGAATAACCTCGAATGGCAGTAGGATGGAGTGTCAGGTGGTTCTGGTATGGAGTTGATGAGTCCTGTTTTCCTCTCATGTTCATAGGTCAATCACACTTATTAAATACCTACATGTATATAATATTGGGCATTAATGATATGCTCCCAAACTTTATGCATTTAAAAAGAAAAAGAAGAAAAAAATCGATGAGTATATGAGTGAAAAATTATGGAGTCTTAAGAAATAAGCCCATGATACATCTCAGTAAAGTTTTCCCTTATTTATAAAGTTAATATATATTGAAATAATCAATTTTTATTTATTTGTAGTTCAAATATTATACACTTATCTATGTAACCATTCACTTTTAAAACTTTTAAATTATTCCTTTGTTTTATGGTCCCTTTATAATCATTACTTAGAATTATGTATATTTTAATACTTTTGTAACAGCAGTGATGTTTTTACTTTTTATCCCTTCTAAATGATGTGTCTTTATTTATTCAAAAGTAAAGGTAGTCTCCCATCAGTTTATGGTGGGTGGATGCTTTGCATTGCGTTTTAAATGTTACTTTGGAAACAGGTAATTAATTATAAGTCAGACCTGCTATTGTCATTTATTGATGAAGAAACACTGATACCAGTTCCTTCTTTTGTAAACTTCAGATAAGCTGTCCTCCCAAAGACATCAAGATAAGAGGAATCAATGTACATTGTCATTTTGACAGGCCTAGCTCTCCTGTTAGTTTACACATCTGCTCAAGGAGAGAAAACTATCAGATATGTTTGCTGATAATGATGAGCAAGAGAGTCTTGCGTTGATATCTGAGGAGAGCCTGTCAAGGCCAAGGGGAAACAATCACCCAGTTCTAATGAATCCCACTGGAGAAGCAGGATGACAGTTGATTCTTCCCCTGCAGTTTGAAGTCCCTTGCTAATGACCTGATTGTAATTCTCAGACCTGTCAACAAGGATACAACATGATTTCTCAGTCCATTAAAGTACTGTGAGTTATTTTTGTATGTGTGTTTTCAGGACATTTCCTCCTGTATTTTATTTTATTTTATTTTTTCTCCTGTATTTTATTTTATTTTATTTATGTATATATTTGATTGTGGTAAAATATATATAACATAAAAGTCATTTTAATCATTTTAAGTGGACAATTCCTTGAATTAAGTACATTGACAATACTGTGTAAAGTTCACCATTATCTATTTCCAGACTAATTACACCATCCTAAACCAAAATTATTACTCAATTAACAATAACTCCCCATTCCCTGCTCCTGCCATCCCTGGTAACCACTATTCTGCTTTCTGCTTCTATGAGTTTGCTTATTCTAAGTGTCTCATATAAGAGAAATCATACAATATTTGTTCTTTTGTGTCTGGCTTATTTCACCCACCATGATGTCTTCATGTACCAACACCTCGCTTCTTTTTACTTTTGAAGTGACCCTGTTCTGTGGGGGTAGGAACACCATGGACAAATTGGTTGCTCTCAGATAGATGATTTGGAAAAAGGGCTAGTTCATGTGTTAGGAGATGAGGAAAAGTGATGATTATAAACACAGGTACTGATAAATTTAAGAAAAGCTCAGGGGAACAGTATTATAGTAAGCACTACTTAATTAACTATAAAAATATATCCAGAATATATCAGCCTTCACCAGTACCTATGAAGCCTGGCTCTTGGCTTTAAGTCTTACAAAACTCCTTATCCTTATCCAGTTTTTCTTTAAAGATGTCTGACTTCCTAGCTCTGAGACTGACTGAGAAATAAAATTGCTCTCTTTTCTACATTCTTACTCTCTTCTCCCCTTCTTATGTCAGAAAATAGCTAATTTTTCTATTCATAATCACATTGAAGAAGTGCTGATGTATTTTCACAGATTCAATAAAAAGAACCAAAGTATCAAAACTAAAAGGGCCAAAGTAAGTCTGATCTTTTATGCTTAAATAAAAGTTTCACAATTAGCAATTAAAACTAAAAGAAGTATAAGCATTAACCAAAAACAATTACCTGTAAGAGAATTTTAGGTCAATCACAGACCATTTCTACCTATGCAAAATAAAGGGCAGGAATGGACAGGGATTATTAGGACAATTAAGGAATAAAAAGAATTAGGTAATTATTTTAACTTTCCCCCAGCAAAACAGAAATGTTGTTATGCTTAGTTTCCAGTAAAACAGACATGTTGGTGTGTTTAACTTACAAAATAACCTCGATTTTGCACTGCAAGGCCGAAATGAAATAATATGTAATAAGGTTAAATAACACATGAACCTGAATTATGGAATTTAGAAGGTGGATCTAAACAGGGATCTATGAATGATGCCCACTAACTTCTGTAATTTTGGCTTGGCAAGATCTTAAAAAGTTTATGATGTGTACTACCCAATTTTCCTTTTATGATTTTATAGGGCAAAAATGACAAGGATGTTAAAATTCAAGGTTATTTTCTTCGCTGTGGTGACTTTTATAGAGTGACATGGATTCTTACATCATCAGTAGAGTTATGAAACCCATGCCATTTGTGAGTACCTTCCTTGGTAGACTGGGATTGTCAAAATAAATTTTGCATCACATGGTCTACTGTGCTGAGTTAGTATAGACATGGCCCATTGGATATAAATCTTTTGCAATCATATGTAAGGTTAAAGGAAACTATGCCAAAGAGAACTACATTATTTGTTCGCTGAAGCTATTTTTGTTCTTCCACATTATTACCTCTTGTCACTTACATTAATTCTGTTTAGGAGCAAAATGTAGTAAAAGGATGTAGCCAAGAATTAGATTTCCATGTCCTTTGGTCAATTACTACTAAAAATGATGAATTTCTTCTTTTTTCATACATTTGGCACTTCAACTAACAAAACCCATTTTACAGGTGCCAAAATGGATGTGCCTTGTACCAGATTCAGTCCTTTAACAACACTAGAGCACTTACTAAAAAATTTAAAATCCCATGAAAAAAATCAACCTGAACTTTCTTTTACTTTTAGATTATTGATGTATTTGAATATAATTTCCTGAACCTGAATTTTATTTGGCTTTAATTTATTTTTGATAGCATAAAGAAAGAAAATAGCTCACTGTCTAAATTATTCATCATATTGTTTAATGAGTGAACACCATACACTGTGATGATTCCTAAAAATCCATTAGTCTATTGTGTAATATATAATTATAGACTATTATAAAAATTAAAAAAAATTATTACACATATGTATTTGACAGCCTACAATTAGTTTAGACTCTCTCTAACATATGTTTTACTTAACGATGAGTGATTATGGATTATCGTTTAATTATGGATAATTTCAAATACTCATCTGTCTATATTTTCTTTGGTATTTGAGATAAAAATAAGATTTTTAAAGAGCAGGAAGAGTGTGCTTTTCTGTTTTATTTTTGTCTAGTACTGAGGACATTACTATGAAATAAATTGTAATAAAATAGCTTCCCTTTGAGTAAATTGCTGAACATATTTTTTTACTATTTATATCCTGCTTTCATATTTATGAATAATGCTATTATTTTATATGGGTTATTCATGATTAATTTTTCACATAAAGAAGTTAAGAGAACAAAGAACTATAGAAGCTGTTGGGAGTTGCATTCATTGAATACCAGTTTTTTTCTGAGCCATAATAAATACTTGGATTTCATTAATCTCCCCTAATTAGAAGAATATATAACGAGATTACAGAACAAATTCTACTTTTTAACGTAATGGTACATGACCACTTTTGAGGATTGTTCTTTTGTTTTCTTATGATGTTTGATAAATTCACAAAAGGTTTTCTAATGGTGGTTGAACCATATCCCATGAATAAATTTTTGTATTTAGAAAAGGAATATATACATAGGAAAAACATGAAGCCTGAGATCTGTTTCTTTCTCTACATACCACATGAAACTGCTCTTACAACTTCCTTGATGTGGCATAAAATGGCAAGAGCTTGGATTCTGTGTCCTGAAGGCAAACTATTTAAAATGTTATTGATTATTTCTCTTTCAATAAGTCCAGAGTGAATAGGATTAATAAGCTGATATTTCTAAGGTAGAATATTTTTTTGAAGTTTGTAAGAAAGGGAAAGATATTTAGTAATTTCTTATGATGTTTTCATCGTAAGATGATATTTGATGGTTTAATTTGCATTTTTGACAGAATGCATTGCTTTTTAAAGAAAATAAATCTACATATTACAAAAAATATGTAGACAGACTATAGTTAAATTTGGGCTGTTTAGATGTTCACTGAAAGTAACTAATGCCCTAAAGCAGCAGATTAAAAAAAGGATTAGAATTATCTGTTGTGGCTGTTTTTGAAATATAAGTGACCTAGATAATCATATTGCTACACTTTGTTTTTGTGCAACTTCAACTAGAACTTTAGATGAGTGGAATGTACTGAGAAACTTATTGTGGTAGGCAGAATCATGGTCCCCAAAGAGGTCCATGTCCTAATTCCTGGTATCTGTGAATATGTTACTTTATAAGGCAAAAGGGACATTCCAGGTGTGATTTAATTCAGGATCTTGAGATGGGGATTATCCTGGATTATTAGAGTGAGCCCAATGTAATTAGAGAAATTCTTATAAGTGGAGGAGTAGGGGAGAAGAAGAGAGTCAGAGACATGTGGCTAGGAAAGACCCAATACTACTATCTTTGAAGATGGAAGATGGGGACCAGGAGCTGAGTAATATGGGCAGCCGCTAGAAGCTGGAAAACGCAAGGAAACAGATTTACCTCTTTTCTTATTGTACCTGAAGTATCACAAATACCACAAAATATTTTTTTTAACAAATCAATTTTTTAAAAAGATTTATTTTATATATTTACTTCTCCCCACGCTCTCATTGTTTGCATTTGCGGTGTCTATTTGTTGGGTGCTGGTCTTCTTTTTAGGGGGCACTAGGAACTGAACCTGGGACTTCCCATGTGGGAGGGAGGTGCCGAATCACTTGAGCCACTTGTGCTCTCTGCTTTGTTGTGTCTCTCATTATGGTTTCCTCCTTGTGTCTTTTGTTACATCATCTTGTTTTGTCAGCTTGCTGTGCCAGCCCGTCGTGTCAGCTCGCTGTCTTGCTTATCTTCTTTAGGAGATACCAGGAACCAAATCTGGGACATCCCATGTGGTAAGTGGGAGCTCAATTGCTTGAGCCACATCCGCTCCCCACAAATCAATTTTATTGATACATATTAATAAAGCATGAAACCATCCAAAGTGTACAGTCAATGGTATTCATGTAAAAGCATATTTGTGCATTTATCACTTCATTCTTAGAGCACTTTCATTATTCCAATGATAATAATAATAATAAAAAACAAACAAACAAAACTCATCACCTCTCAATCTCTCTATACTTCCCCTGACGTACATAGCTAATACTCTGTTTCCTTTTCTCTAGTGTATTTGGATTTATATTTTGAAAAGTCTTATATATGTAATATCACTCTTATTCATGTTTTACATGAGATTTTACTATCTTATAAAATCCAATGTTACAATTTTTAGCTTTCCTTCTAGTAATATATATGACCTTAGACTTTCCCTTTCAACCACTGTCATACCCATACAATAGCATTGCAGTTACAAACACCATGATATGTTTTAACCATTTCTACTCATTTCCAAAGATTTACAAACAACCTTTTAACCAGTTCTGCACAGATTAACCGTGAGCTTTCCATTCTCCACCCTCCTTCTATTTTCTGGTGACTTATATCCTAATTACTAATTCCATGTGTTTTCACAATATATTTAGTTCATAATAGCACAATCATACAGTGTTTGTCCTTTTGTGTCTGGCTTGCTTCATTCAACATAATGTACTCCATGTTCATCCATGTTGTCATATGCTTCATGACTTCATTTCTTCCTACCACTGCATAATATTCCATTATGTGAATATACCACAATTTGTTTATCCATTCATCAGTTGATGGACACCTGGGTTATTTCCAACTTTTGGCAATCATGATTAATGCCACTATGAACATCAGTATGCAGATGTCTGTTTGTGACTCTGTTCTCAGTTCTTCTGGTTATATCCCTAGTAATGGTATTGCCAAGTCACATGGCAAGTTTATATTCAACTTCCTTAAGAACTGCCAAACCGTCCTCCACAGTGGCTGTACAATTCTACATTCCCATCAACAGTGAATAAGAGTTCTTATCTCTCCATAGTCTCTCCAACATTTACAGTTTCCTCACTTTTTAGTAGTGGCCAGTCTAATAGGCATGAAATAATATCTCATTGTAGTTTTGATTTGCATTTCCCCAGTCACTAGTGATGTTGAATATTTTTTCATGTGTTTCTTTGCCATTTGTATTTCTTCTTCTTTTTCCTTTCAATGATTTATTTATTTATTTATCCTCCCCCCCCACCCCCAGCCCCACCCATTGTTTTGCGCTCACTGTCTGCTCTCTGCATGTCCTTCTGTGTCTGCTTGTCTTCTCTCTAGGCATTACTGAGAACTGATCCCGGGACCTTCCGGAGTGGAGAGAGGCTTCTCAATCTCTTGTGCCACCTCAGCTCCCTGATCTGCTGCATCTCTCATTGTCTCTCATCTGTCTCTTTTTGTTGCGTCATCTTACTGTGCCAGCTCTCTGCGTGGGCCAGCATTCCATGTGGGCCAGTACTCCTGCATGGGCCAGCACTCCGCGTGCTCCAGCTCTCTGCTTGGGCCAGCTCGCTGCACAGGCCAGCTAGATTTTAACCAGGAGGCCCCAGGAATTGAACCCCGGACATCCCATATAGTAGACGGGAGCTCAATCACTTGAGCCACATCTGCTTTCCTGTATTTCTTCTTTGTACCATTGTCTTTTCAAATATTTTGTCCATTTTTTAATTGGGTAGTTTGTCTTTTTACTGTTGAGTTGTGTGATCTCTTTGTATATCATGGATATTAAACCATTATCAGATATGTGATTGCCAAATATTTTCTACCATTGAGTCGGCTGCCTTTTTACCCTTTTGACAAGGTCCTTTGAGGTGCAAAATTGTTGAATTTTGAGGAGGTACCATTTATCTATTTTTTCTTTTGTTACTAATGCTTTGGGTATAAGGTTTAAGAAACTACTGCCTACCACAAGATCTTGAAGATACTTTCCTACATTTTCTTCTAGGAGTTTTATGGTTGTGGTTTTAATATTTAGGCCCTTGATCCATTTTGAGTTATTTTTTGTATAAGTTGTGAAATAGGGTTCCCCTTTCATACTTGGATATGGGTATCCAGTTCTCCCAGCACAATTTGTTGAATAGGTTATTCTGGCCCAGGTGGGAGGGCTGACCACCTTGTTAAAAGTCACTTGACTGTGATTTGAGGGTCTATTTCTGAGTTCTCAATTCTGTTCCATTGGTCAATGTGTCTGTCTTCATGCTAGTACCATACTATTTTTACCTCTGTAGCTTAGTAATATGTTTTAAAGTCAGGAAGTTGGAGTCCTCCAACTTCATTCTTCTTTTTTAAGATCTTTTTGACTCTTTGGGGGCCCTTACTCTTCCAAATAAATTTGATAATTGGCTTTTCCACTTCTGCAAAAAAAGCTGGTGGGATTTGTAATGGGATTGCATTGAATCTATAAATCAGTTTGGGTAGAATTAACATCTTAATATTTAGTCTTCTAATCCATGAACATGGATTGTCCTTCCATTTATTTAAGTCTTCTTTCGTTTCTTTCCTGTTTTGCAGTTTTGTAGTTTTCTGAATACAGGTCCTGTATGTCCTTGGTTAAGTTTATTCCTAAATGTTTGATTGTTTTATTTGCTATTATAAAAGGAATTTTTTTTCTAATTTTCTCCTCAGATTGTACATCACTAGTGTATAGAAACGCTATTGATTTTTGCATGTTAATCTTGTATTCCACCACTTTGCTGAACTTGTCTATTAGTTCCAGCAGCTTTATTGTAGATTTTTCAAGAGATTCTAGATATAGGATCATATCGTCAATGAATAGTGAAAGTTTTACTTTTTCCTTTCCTATTTGGGTGACTTTTGTTTCTTTATCTAGCCTAATGGCTCTAACTAGAACTTCTAGCATACTATTGAATAACAATGGTGACAGTGGGCATCTTTGTCTTGTTCCTGTTCTCAGTGGGAAAGTTTTCAGGTCACCATTGAGTACAATGCTAGCTGTAGGTTTTTCATATATCCACTTTACCATATTGAGAAAGCTTCCTTCTGTTTCTATCTTTTGGAATGTTTTTTTTATCAAGAAAGCATGCTGTATTTTGTCAAATGCCTTTTCTGCATCAATTGAGAGGATCATGTGATTTTTTTCTTCTTCAATTTATCAGTGTGGTTTATTACACTATTTGATTTTCTGGTGTTGAAACACCCTTGCATACCTGGGATAAAACCCACTTGATTGTGGTGTAAAATTCTTTTAATGTGCTTTTGGATTTTGTTTCCAAATATTTTGTTGAGGATTTTTGCATCTACATTCACTAGAGAAATAGGTCTGTAATTTTCTTTTTATGTGTGTTATCTTTATCTGGTTTTGGTATTAGGATTATGTTGGCTTCATAGAATGAGTTTGGTATTGTTCTTTCCTGTTTAATTTTTTGGAAGACCTTGAGTAAGAGTGGTATAAGATCTACTTCAAATGATTGGTAAAATTCATCTGAAGCCATCTGGTCCCAGACTTTTCATCTTTGGGACCTTTATTATGACTGTTTCAATCTCTTTGCTTATGATTGGTTTGTTGAAGTCTTCTATTACTTCTAGGGGCACTGTAGGTGGTTTGTGTGTTTCCAGGAATTTGTCCATCTCCTCTACAATGTTTCATTTTTTGGCATACAGGTGTTCATAGTATTCTCTTATGATCTGTCTTATTTCTGTGGGGTCAGTGGTAATGTTTCCCTTCTCATTTCTGATTTCATTTATTTCTGTCTTCTCTCATTTTTTCTTTTTCAATCTAGCTAAGTGTTTGTTGATTTTGTTGATCTTCTTAAAGAACTAATTTTTGGTTTTGTTGATTCTATTTTGTTGTTGTTGTTATTCTCAATTTCTTTTATTTCTGCTGTGATTTTTACTATTTCTTTCTTTGACTTGGTTTGGGATTAGTTTGTTCTTCTTTTTCTAATTCCTCCACGTGTGCTGTTAGATTTTCAATTTTAGCTCTTTCTTCTTTTTTAATGTAAATGTTGAGGGCTATAAATTTCCCTTTCAACACTGCCTTTGCAGTGTCCCATAGGTTTTGATATATTGTGTTCTCATTTTCTTTCATCTCAAGATATTTGCTGAATTATCTTGCAATTTCTCTTTGACCCACTGATTATTTAAGTGTGTTGCTTAATCTTGATATATTTATGAATTTCCTCTTTTTCCATCCATTATTGATTTCCAGCTTCATTCTGTTATGATCAGAGAAAGTGTTTTGAATAATTTCATTATTTTTGAATTTATTGAGACTTTTCTTGTGGCCCAACATATGGTCTATCTTGAAGAAGGATCCATGAGCACTTGAAAAGAAAGTATATTCTGCTGTTTGGGGATGTAATGCTCTATAGATGTGTGTTAGATCTAGTTCATTTATCATATTATTCAAGCTCTCTGTCTCTTTATTTATCCACTGCCTAGATGTTCTGTCCAATGCTGAGAGTAGTGTATTGAAGTCTCCAACTATTATTGTAGAGACATCTATATTTCCCTTCTATTTTGCCAGTATGTGCCTCATGTATCTTGGGACACTCAGGTTAGGTGCATAAGTATTTAGTATAGTTAGTTCTTCTTGGTGAATTGTCCCTTTTATTAATATATAATAACCTTCTTCATCCCTTATAACAGTTTTGCATTTGAAATCTATTTTGTTCAATATTAGATTTAAACTCCAGCTCTTTTATGGTTACTATTGTGTGGAATACTTTTTTCCAACCTTTCACTTTTAACCTGGTTGTGTATTGACATCTGCGTAGGTTCTCTTGTTGACAACATATAGACAGTTCATATTTTTTAATCCATTCTATCAGTCTATGTCTTTTGATTGGTGAGTTCAATCCATTAACATTCAATGTTATTACTGTAGAGGCAATATGTACTCCATCCATTTTGTTCTGCTCTCTGTTTTCATATCATTCTATTGTCTGTCTTCTTACCCTTTAGTTTACTCTTCTTAATAATCTTCAGTCCTAATTCTTCTCCAAATCTCTAACCCTTGTTTTCTCCTTTCAGGCTGCAGCATCCCCTTTAGTATCTCTTGTAATACCGGTTTGTGGTAACATATTCTATCAGTTTTTGTTTGTCTGCGAAGGCTTTGAGCTCACCCTCATTTTTGAAGGAGAGTTTTGCTGGATACATAATTCTTGGCTGGCAGTTTTTCTTTTTCAGTACCTTAAATACGTCATACCACTTTATTCTTGCCTCCATGATTTCTGATGAGAGGGTCTTAATCTTATTGAGGTTCCCTTTTATGTTATGCTTTGCTTTACTCATGCTACTTTCAGAATCCTCTCACTCTGATATTTGTTATTCTGAATAGTAGGTGTCTCAGGGTAGGTCTATTTGGATTTATTCTCTTTGGGATGTGTTGCCCTACTTGGATATTGAAATTTATGTCTTTCATGAGGGTTGGGAAGTTTTCAGTCATTATTTCCTCAAATATTCTTTCTGCTCCTTTTCCATTCTCTCTCCTTCTGGGACACTGTTAACACAAATGCTTGTGCATTTTGCATTGTCATTGAATTCTCTGAGACTGTGTTCCATTTTTTCCATTCTCTTCTCTTTCTGTTCTCCTATCTTTCTCAGTTCAGATGTTCTATCGTTGAAATCACTATGTCTGTCTTCAAGCAATTCAAATCTGCTTTTATTTACCTCTTTTGTATTTTTAATCTCATCTATCATGTCTTTCATTCCCATAAGATTTGTTACATTTCTTTGCAGGATTTCAAATTGTTCCTTATACTCACCCAGTATCTTCTTAATATCCTTTATTTCTTTAGTCATATATTCTTTAAACTCTTTGAAGTGATTTAGGAGAGTTGTGTGATTATCACTGATTGTCCCAAATCCTGTATCTCTTCAGGATATTTGGTTAATTCCTTTGACTGGGCCATCTCTTCCTGTTTCCTAGAATGGCTTGTAATTTTTTGCTGATGTCTTATCATCTGAATTGGCGAATTTACTCTGATAACTAATTTATCTCTTTTGCCTTTTTCTCCCCCATAGCTCTTCTTTGATATTTGGTTTAAATTATTCTAAGTCTTTAAAATTCCCTGGCTTAAGTTACCAAAATTGGGCCAGATTTTCTTCCAGGAGTAAGGATACAGAAAGGATCATGAGCAGTTCTTGTCAATGTAATTTCCATACCAGCCAGTAGATAGTGCTCTTTAGTGCACTTTCCACTGAGGTGTTTCAGTCTGGGCTTTCTTGTGCTCTTGTATTGAATCTCCAAAGCGGAGATTCAAAGCAACCTCTGCTGGCCGAATTCACTGAGGAAAAGCTCCCCGACTCCCCTTCCCTTTTCCCTTGAAAAAGCTGACAGAGAGGAAGATGTCTGTTCCCTTCTCCATTGTCTCCAGTGAGCCAAGGGTTTTACCCCAGCTTAATATCTTTAACCTTAAATTTCTGTCTGGAGCCCTTCCCACCCACCACAAGGGTCTTGGTAACTCACATTTGTTGTTTTGTCTTCTTTGTCTCTGTCCCTCACCCTCCTGGGAGTTGTGCAGCTCTGTCCTGGTCTGCTGACACCCAAAGCATGTGCCTCAGACAGCTTTTGGCTCTTTCCCCCTTGTTTTTGTGAGAGCATTGAGCTCTTCCTGTTAGTCTGACACCATCTTCCTACCCACAAACTATTTTTGAGTTAACAACAGGAATTTATTGGATCACAGTTTTGAGGTTAGAAGAATTCCAAAATCAAGATACTGGTGAAGCTTGATTTCTCCCAGAGTCTATAGCTTTCTGGTGGTGGATTGGGGTTCCTTGTCTCTATCTCCTCTCTGCCTCCTGTCACATGATGATATCTTCTCCTTGTGACTGCATTCTGGTTTCTGCTGACTTCCAGCTTCTTCCTGTGTGGCTTTCTCCAATGTCTGACTTCTGGTTTCTTTTCTCTAGAAGGCCACATTAATATGAATGAAGACTCACACTGATTCAGTTGGGCCACATCTTAAATAAAAATAACATCTTCAATCATTTATACTCACAGAAATGCAGGTTAAGATTAAGGTTATGTCTCAGTTGGGGTACGTAATTCAATCTACCACGCACCTAGAGCCTCCAGAAATGAACACAGCCACGTTGACACCTTAACTGAACACAGCAAGGCCAGTGTAAGACTTCTAACTTACTCACAAAAGTTTTTCCACTTGGTAAAATAGAACTGTAAAATAATAAATTTAAAAGATAAACATGTATCCTCTCTTTTACATTCCCTCCCTTCCTCTGTTGCTCTCTCTTTCACATGCATAATAGTATTTTACCCAGTTGAAGTTAATTATTAACTATCAGCCACAATAACTACATTGTACAAATATATTACATTATATAAAGAGCAACTCTCTTCCAAAGTTTCATTAACAAAGAAAAAACTAAAATCCTCAAAGTCTCATAAGTCTGGCCCATTTTTCTTTGTCATCTAACAAAACATTTTTATTTCCTTTCATGGGCTTAAACTTCACTAAAAGGCAAACTGTGTGAGGATATGCCTCTCAACTTATTAACCATAACACTAATACTATGACAACTATTAGAAGTAACAATAAAACAGCTGATATTTATTGACTTTTTACCATTCGCCAGCAGCATGATAGTCATTTTGCAAAAATTATCTAGTGTAAATCTCACAACAAATTTTGGGATTGGTACTATTATTAGCTCATTTTTAGAGATCTAAAAATTGAGGCTGTAATTAAACTGATAGAGCATAAGCATCCAGGAAGTCTGAGTTCTATAACTTCTTCCTGAACCCTTTTCTATGTCCCTCTTGTTTGATTTATGACCAATTCCTAGTGGGTAGAAATATAGGGACAAATATCAGGATGAATAGATCTGTACTGACTCTGGTATACACAACTATGAAATCCCCAAAAAATTACTCTTATCTTGTCCCATTTGAAGAAAACAAAATGTGTCATTTAAATTTTATACTATTGAGATTTCCATCATCAAAGACTGGATATTCTGATTAAGATAAAGATGTCCTCTTTTCATTCTCTATCCTACTCCATCACGCCTGCTTTTAGCCTCTTAATAATTTGAAAAATATAATATTTAGCATTTCATTTTATTTATCTGAAGACAATACAGACAGTTAATTTAAAATATATTAAGTGTTCTCTGTTTTTAGTACCTGAAACATATTAGGTATTTTGTGTTTTTAGCACATTTGTCTGCAAAAGATTTTTTTACTTAATTTTCCCTATTTTTTATTCACATTTTAATATTTTTAATCTTTCCTGTTTGCCATTTTTTACCTACTTGTCATCTGCCTTCTGAATCGGATTAAGCAAGTCTATAAACTCTTCCTAAATAGATTTTTTTCTTTCTGATTTATATTGTATACAATTATCTATAGATATTATTTTTCTTGGACTCTTTTCTCATTTTCTCTACAAGTTTTAATGTGTTAATATCACTCAACCCATATTTTCATTTAGATAATATCCAATGATGTCAGCTGTTGCTGTATAAGTTGTATACAAGGCAGCTTGAAATGTGCTTTTATAATTGCTCCATGTGGCACTAGGTATAGTATTAAGAATTGCCCAGCTTCATTCAAATATTCCTCCACAGAGGTTAATGGGATACGGATCCCAGCTTCCTGAAACAGGCAAACAAAAAGCAATAAATAAAACAAAAAAACAATAATTGTCATTTTTAGAAAATATGGAGTAAAATAATAATTATATAAATTATATAAATATAATAAACAAAATAAAAATAAATTATAGAAATATTATTAGTATTATTATTTTTAATTATTGGTGGGAGCCATAAGACCCACATTGCCTATTGTTGGCCATGTCTCCAAGGCTGAAAGATACAAAGAGGTATTTAAAACTTTTACATGAACCCTCGATCAGCAGCCAAACACTACAGCAGATTCATGGAAGAAAGAGAATTACAGAGGAAGAGACCAGACTAAAAAAACCTTTCAAATATTTGAGACTTTAACCTTAAATTTCTGTCTGGAGCCTCTGAACCTAATGAGTTGATTAATTAGTGGTTCTCAAAGTGTAGTCTCCAGACCAACAATCTCAGGACCACCTGGAAAGTTATTAAAAATGCACAATCTCCAGATCTACCTCAGACTTCCTATGGTAGATGGAATTATACACTCCAATTTAGACATGTTCTTAATCTGCATTCCCGTGGGCACAAATCTACTGTAAAAAGGGTCTCTTGAAGATGTTATTTTTAGTTAATGTGTGGCCAAATGAATGAGTTTGAGTGTTAATCTGAATTATTGGAGTCCTTTATAAGCAGAAGAAATTCAGAGGTAGTCAGAAGTCCATAGGGAAGACCTGGAAGCACAGAAGTCAACAGAACTGGAAGAGAAAGGAAAGGCCATCACTATATGATGTGAGGCATAGCTATAAGCCAAGGAATCCCAAGGATCTCCAGAGGCCAACACCAAAATGTTACAGACATTGGGGAGAAAGCATTGCCTTGCTGACACCCTTGATTTTGGACTTCTCCTTGCATTGAAAACCATGAGCCAAACTGGTTGTTTAGGCCAACCCATTGTGTGGTAGTTGTTATAGCAGCTCAGGAAAACCAAGACAATTACTCTGGGGAAGGGACCTAGCAATCTGTGTTTCAACAGACCAACTCAGTGATTCTTGACATACTATACATATCATGGTTTGAGAACCACTGGATTAGATCATAGGAGACTTGGGAGGATTACTTTTGCAACCACTAGAGTGTAGTTAAGCAATTTTGATGATGCTTCCTTTTCTCAAGTCCCTACCCCAGTTCTCTTATCCTTTGCAGAGTAGAGTGACTTTCTATGGCAGGGAGGCAACCCCCTCAGGGGAAGCAAAAAATAAAAAAGACATGCATAAGAAGGCCTCATACTCACAGACAGAAGTACTTTACACTTCTTTTCACACTGAGAACCCTATTCCCTACACAATGGGTTAAGAGTGTCTTCAGAGGTGATGAGATCATTTGATTACGTTGCCAATTTATGCAAGCCAAATATCAGACAAATAACTTAGAAAATGTTGCTAGCTAATACAGATTTCCACAGGTGACTGGGCCTAATCCCAAAAAAGAGTTACCACCTTCACTCAACAAACAGACAATCACCCTCACTGGTGCCAGTCTACCATCTTTCAGGAACTCTTCTGTGACTCTCCATGACTCTCCTGATCCATGAAATCAGTATATCTCTTCATTTATTTGAGTTTTCTTTAATATCTTTTAGCAGTGTTTTATAGTTTTCAGTGCAAAGGTCTAGGGGAAGTTTAAAAACGTATCTGTAGTATTTTATATTTAGGATGCTATCAGAAATATTATCTTTCAAAATTTTATTTTCCAGTATACAGAATATGGTTGATTCCTTCATCTTAACTTTGTATCTTGAGATCATAGTAAATTCACTTAGTTTTAGTACCTGTTTTGTAGATCCCATTAGAATTTTTTCCTGAGAATACAGGTTAATTTTTTTCCTTTCTAATCTGTATGCTTTCATTTATTTCTTTTCTTGCTTGATTATACCTCCTAGAATCTCCAGTAGAATATTCAATAAAAGTGGTTAGAACAGATGGTTTGTGTCTTTTAAGGAATTTACTTATTTTATCTACATAGGCATAAAGTTGTTCAAAATATTCCCTTTTTATCCTTTTAATGTCTGTAGGATCTGTACTGTTATTCCATTTTTTATTCCTGTTATAGGTCATTTGTATTTTCTCTTTGCTTTATTAATCCAGTTAGAGGTTAATCAATTTAAATGATTTTTCTAAAGAACTACCTTTGGGTTCGTTAATTTTCTCTTGTTTTATTTTATTGATTTCTGTGCTTTATATTTCCTTAATATTCTCTCCTTTTGCAAGCCTTTTAAGATTGAAGCTTAGATAATTGATTTTAAAACTTTACTCTTTAAAAAAACATTTAGAGCTATAAATTTACTCTAAGTGCTGCTTTATTTATAGCTCACATTTTAAAAATATATTCCTATTTCTCTTAGAAAAATATGGCCAAAGTATTTTCTAATTTTTCTCTTATTTGATCCATGGCTTATTTAGGAGACTGCTTCTAGTTTTAAAAATATTTGGTGATGTTGCATAAAACCATCTGTAAATTTACTACTCAATAGTATTTACTATATTTACAATATTGTGCCACCATCACCTTCTTCCATTAGCCCTCCTCTTTCATCACTCCAAACAGAAACTACTTATCCAATAAGCTATAACTTTATCTTCCTGTCCTGCACACCCTGCAGGACAGGCTTATCTGCCCATGGTAACCCATAAATCACCATCTATTTCTATGAAGTTTTCTTCTTCTAGGTATCTCAGCAGAAGTGAGATCATGCTAACATACTATATCTGTCTTTTGTATTTGGCTTATTTCACACACCATAATGTCTTCACGGTTCAGCCATGTTGCAGCATGCTTCAAAACTTCACTTTTTATGGCTGGATATTTTTCCATTGTATGTATATATCACATTTTATTCATTCATCTGTTGATGGACACTTGGGTTACTGCCACCTTTTGATATTGTGAATAATGTTTCTATAAACATTGTTGTACAACTATCTATTTGAGTTGGGTATAAATTCAAGAAATGCAGAGATATACCAACTACATAAAAACAATTTTTTGGAAAGACTTAGGAAGGAACACTAATTTAGGTGAGAAAGGGGTTGCACTGGAGGATTTGGGATGGAAATTTTGGCATAAGAATGGCTCAGAATCATGAAAATATAATCATCCTGAAAATCTCCAATAACCTTAGCTTCCTTAGTTGCCATCTTCTTGCCTCTGCCTCCTCTATTTCTATTTTTCCTACTTTATACTTGCAACTCTTATTCCTTTGCCTCCAGTTTACCCCTCTTTCCACCTGCCACAGAATAGGAAGTTAACTTTTCTGGGTGTTTATTTTAGTAAAGAATTTCTGAAGAAGTCTCTAGTCATTCTTGATTTTGTTCCTATCTGTAAAATATATCTTATTTTCCTATAATTGTTTTTAAGATTTTATTTTTCTGACTATTATGTGCTTTAATGTGTTTTACTTCATACTATTCTTTGATTCATTGAATTTCTAAGATCAATGGGTATATAATTTTCATCAAATATGGAAAATGTTTGAACATTATTTCTTCACATAATTTTTACTCCTGGTACACATATGTAAGACCAGTGTATGCTGTTCCATAGGTTACTAGTGCTTTGTTCATTTTTCTTTCATTATTTTCTCTGTGCTTCACTTTAGGTGTTTTCTATTGCTATGTCTTCATTTTTAATATTTTTTTTTCCCACAGTGTCCAATCTCCTATTAGGCCTTCTGTGATGGTTAAGCTAATATGTTGACTCAGCCAGGTAGTTATGCCTAGTTGTTTGATCAAGCAAGTACTGGGCTACTTGTAATATGAGGACATTTATGGGCTTTAGTCATCAGTGAGTTTATTGCATAGATGGCTGATGACATCTACAATCAACCAAGGAGATTGCCATCATCAGTGAGTGACTTTGAATGCCTTAAAAGGGGAAGTGATTTCAGGATTGAGAGAATTTTCCAGGTCATCTTTGGATAGTCAACGTCTTCTGGGAACTCATCAAGGACCTTCATCAGAACTTCATTGGAGCCCGTGGATTGCAGCCTGCCTGTGGAATCTGGACTTGTGCATCCCAACAGTCACTTGAGAGATTCTTATAAAATCTCATGCTATTTACAGATATCTCCTGTTGATTTTGTTTCCCTAGAGAACCCTGACTAATACACCTTCTTAGTGATTTTTTCATATGTATTTAGAGTCTTCTTTCCAACTACTTTAACCTTACTTCTAAGATGCAACTCTTCTGAATGTACTTTGCCCTGATTATTCAACAAAGCATCTCTATTCTGGCTGATTAGTACTTGACTGCTTCCCATTCCAGTCTGATTTCTGGGAAATGTTCAGCTTAAAGTTTCCTGTTAGATCTTATCTTGGCCTTTGGAGTTTCACCTATGCTTGGCATCTTAGTATTCAAAAACAGGCATTAGGAAACTCACCATGAATGTTTTTGGCATTCCTCCTCTCTGTATTTTACTCTGTTCTGTATTTGCCTGACAAATTGCAGCTGTCTCAGTGAGAACTCATTAGAGTGTCTGGGATCCCCTCTACGTGATACAGTCCATCCAGAATGTTTCTTCAGGCCAAAAGCCAGGAAGAAGGAAGGGCTCACCTCATTTGTTTTCTTTCTGTCAGAGATAACTATGTTCAAGTTCTAAAAGAACGTTATTCAAATACTTTTTTCCAGTGTTCTGGTTGTTTACAAGGATTAGACAAGACCAAACTATTTCCTTTGATATTGTAGAAGACTTGTGAGCAATTTCTTCTTCTTTTTTTTGAGATAGAGTTTTAAAAAACTTTTAAATTTGAAGTACTTTCAAACTTATGGGCCAATTACAAAAATAATACAAACTCCTTACATAGAACTCCAACATATCCCTATCCCTAGAAACCTAGATCCACCAATTATAACATTTCATATTGACCTCATAATTCTTCCTTCTTCCCTCCCTCCCTCCCTCTCTCCCTCCCTCCCTTCCTCCCTTCCATTTTCTAAACACTTGAGTGTAGATTGTAACTTCATGCTCCTTGAATACTTAAAACTGCCATGTACATTTCCTAAGAACACAGATATTTGCTTATGTAACTGACTTAAGTGCAGTTATCAGGTTCAAGAAATTTAACTTTGATATAAAGCTTGCAATCTATATTTTTTCATATATACCAATCATATCCATTTGATCCTTTTCTCCTCCCTTAGTAGTTTCTATCAAGGAGAATGTACTGCATTTTTTAATGTATATTTTTTGTCTATATTTTTTAAACAAATCAATTTTTTGATACATATTAAGAAGGAATAAATCCATCCAAAGTGTACAATCAGTGGTATTTGGTATAATCACATAGTTGTGCATTCATCATTCCAATCATTTTTAGAGTATTTTTTATTACTCCAGTAATAGTAACAATAATACTAAAAAAACAAAAAACCAACAACCAAAACTTATCACCTCTCAATCTCTGTATGCTTCCCCTGCCATTAATAGCTGCTATTCTATTTCCTTTTTTCCAGTATATTTGTATTTATATTTTGTAAAAACAGTTTTATAAATACAATATCACCCATATTTGTATTTTACATGAGGTTTTCACTATGTTGTACAGTCCCATGTTACATTTTTTAGCTTTCCTTTTAGTAATATAGGTTTTTCCTTTCAACCACTATCATACCCATATAATAGTTCTGGTAGTCACAAACAGCATGATGTGCTCTCACCATTTCCATTCATTTTTCAAAGATTTATAAACAACCTTTTAACCAATTCTGCACAGATTAACCACCAGCATTCCATTCTCTACCGTCCTTCTATTTTCTGGTGACCTATATCCTAATTATTAATTCCATGCATTTATATATTTGGTTTATAATAGTGCAATCATACAATATTTGTCATTTTGTGTCTGGCTTGCTTCACTCAACATAATATCCTCCAGGTTCATCCACATTGTCATATGCTTCATGACTTTATTTCTTCCCTCTGCTGCATAATATTCCATCCAGTGTATATTCCACAATTTGTTTATTCATTCATCAGTTGATAGAAACCTGGGTTGTTTCCAACTTTTGGCTATCATAAATAATGCTGCTATGAACTTTGGTGTGCATATGTCTATTTGCGTCACTGTTCTCAGTCCTTCTGGGTATATAACTAGCAATGGTATTACTGAGTCACATGGCAAGTCTATATTCAACTTCCTTAGGAACTGCCAAACAGTTCTCCACTGTGGCCACATGTACTGCATTTTAATGTCATTTTCTCTTTAGGTGCTCACTGTTTTTTAAGTTGTGAGAACATATACAATATAAACATTATATTGTCCATGTATATAATATAACATATATGATATAAGCATTCTCATCTCAACCACTCCAGGAATACTATTCACTGGATTAATAACAATCACAATATTGCAGAACCATCTTCCACTTCTAAAACTTCCTCATCTCCCCCAATAGAAACCCTGCATCCTATGCATTAACTCCCCAATTCCTCTGCCCCCTGCCCCTGGCAAGCTCTCCTCTACTTTCTGACTCCATGATCTTGCATATTCACAGATATTTTCTTTGTAGCAACCATGGGGCTTAAATTTAACATTCTAACACTATAACAATCTAATTTCCTTTTATACCAACTCAACTTCAATAGCATAAACAAAGTATGTTCCTATAACCCTCTGTCCATTCACATATATGTAGTTTTTGCCAAAAATTACATGTTATATATTATGGGTCCCAAAGCACTGATTTATCATTACATTTTATACATATGCCTTTTAGATCCTGTAGGCAGTAAAAAGTAGTGTTACAAGCCAAAAATAAACTAGTATTGACATTTATATTTACTCATTTTGTTACCTTTACCAGAGATCTTTATTTCTTCTTGCAGCTGTGATCTATTCTCTAGTGTCCTTTCCTTTCAATGTACAGAACTCCCTTCAGCATCTCTTCTAAGGCCAGTCTGGTGGTGACATACTCCCTCAGCTTTTGTTTATCTGAGAATGTCTTAATCTCTCTTTCATTTAGAAAGATAGTTTTGCCAGATATAAAATTTGGGTGGCAATCTTTTGCTTTCAGCACTTTAGGTATATTATCCCACTCCCTTCTTGCCTCCAAGGTTTCCAGTGGAATTTGTACTTATTTTTGTTGAGTTCCCCCTTGTACATGACACTTTGCTTCTCTCTTGTGGCTTTCAGAAATCTCTCTTTATCTTTGCCATTTGATAGTTTGATTGTAATATGTTGTGGTGCAGGTCTATTTGGTTTTATCATGTTTGTAGTTTGCTGGGCATCTTGGATATATATATTTATGTCTTTTTTAAAATTCAGGATGTTTTCAGCTATTATTTCTTTGAACATTTTCTCTCCTTTCTCTCTTTTTTCTCTTTCTGAGTACTCTCAATGCATATTTGGTATAATTGATGGTCTCCCAGGTTCCTCAATCTCTATTCATTTTTCATCATTCTTTAGTTTTTTTTCTTTTTGCTCTTCAGATTGGATGATTTCAATTGTCTTACCTTCAAGATCACTGATTGTTTCTTCTGCCAGCTGCTGTCAAACACCTCAAGGTAATTTTAAATTTCTTCTACTGTAGTTTCAACTCTGGTTGATTCCTTTTCATAATCTCCATCTTTCTATTGATATTCTCTTTGTGTTCATCTGCCATTTTCCTGATTTTCCTTAGTTCTTTGTCCATGTTTTCATTTAGCTCTTGAGTATATTTGGGACCATTTAAAAAGAAATCTTTGGAGAGCAGGCACAGCTCGGTGGTTGAGCACTTGCTTCCTATGTATGAAGTCCCAGGTTCAATCCCTGTTGTCTCCTAAAAAAAAAAAAACAAACTTTGTCTGGTGTGTCCCAAGAATGTTCCTCCTCATTGGTGGTTGCTAATGCTTTAATCTTTATTATGTTCCTGTTTCTTTGTATGTTTTGTAATCTTTTGTTACAACCTTGACATTTTGATATTTTAATATATTGTCACTGGAATTTAGACTCAGAGATGTTTGTTTCTTATGCTTGTATCCAGTTAGTGTTATGACAGTGCTTTCCTTGAATGTCAGGAGCTATTAAAAATAAAAAAAGAAAAAAAAGAAAAAAATGCAGAAAATACTTTTTTCAATCTTTGTAGATTGACTGGAGAGAGTGTCTTCTTCAGAGCTTATCTATACAAGGAGTTTGGAAAATAGCTCCAAACCAAAGCATAGGGGCCTCCCTGATCCTTTCTGCACATACATCTTGTCTTGTGCATGCATTCATACATTCATGTCCTTATAGCTCTCCCATTTACACAGTTATGAATGTCCCTTTTTCCCTAGAAAATGGTTTCTAGGTACTATTCACAGTACTGGACACTGCACTGTATGTCCTAAAGTCAGAAATCCTTTGCCCCAGGCAGCCACAACTTGACTGCTCCCCCACAGCATTCTGTAGGCATGATATGTGAGCTACTTTCTATATACAGGACAAGTTCTGGGATAGCAAGATTACAATGAATGTCCTGGTTCAGTCCTTCAGGCTGCCACTATAGAGAGATTGGACCAGACACACATGCTCCCACTCTTAGCATGAGGGCTACTCTAATCTTTCCAGAACCAGGACTATGGGCCTGCACTGAGTAAGTGGGTTATCTCAGGCCGAGCTAGTGATGCTATGGTAGGGTTCAGCCAAAGCACAAGATCCTACCACTTTTAAATTGTCCTTTGCTTGGTTCAGTGCTTGTCCTGTAATCCTTGGACTGTTTTCTGGAGCTTTGAGAAAGATGTTTCTACCAGTTGTTTCTGGTTGTTTGAAGCTTCTGTTGGGAGATGGAGACCTGAAGCTTAATTTGTTACCCTGCCATCTTGCTTCCTTCAGGTCTGAGAAGTTTTTAACTGATCTTTTTCTAAAATGGAATACAATCTTCTAGAATAGGAAAGGGCAGCATACAGGGATAACTCATGGGCCTTTTTTTAATATCTGAAAGTGACATTAATGCTATGCAAATGAGGAACTTACAAAATATGTTTGACAGCAAATAGAAAAAAATAAAACCATTTCATATTTGCATCTCTCCAAGTTCAGAATGTTTAATAGACTGGGAATTTAGGTGAGGATGTTTTAGGAATTCTTTTCTTCTTTGCATTTGTAGGAGAAAACAATTTGAACCAAAATAAAAGTAGACTGGTCATTCTGATATTTTTCAACTTCAGAAAAGACTGGCACTCAGATTCCTGGTTTTTATTAGATGAATCAACTCTTTCACATTCTGTTTTAATTCTGTGATAAATTAAATGTGTGTGTGTGGTTTTTTTAAAAAATATATTTACATCACTTCTGACAAGTTTCATAATGTTTGTTTGGATATCTAGCCACTTTTTGATGCTCTTTTAACCTGCTTTTCTACTTTGAATCCCACAAAGATATTTCTTGAGATTAGTGGTAGGATCAATGAAACCACTGGGAAATTTAAAATAGTGCTTTTCTGTGGACTATTCCCCCAGGAACAAAATAGTCAATCAAAATAAAAAATTCCTCACCACACTTATTTATAAACAGAATGTGTTGACTTGGAATAAAACTTGGGGTAATTTAACTTGGACACTCTCTGCTTCTGGCCTCTGAACTTTTTTCTCTGAGTCCTGTCTTTTGACTCCTTTTTGTCTATTTTAATTTTGGTCCAGATCCCAGCTAAAGATCATGTATTAATCTTTAATAATGATTAAAGACCACATTAACTAACATTGATATCTTTGCCCTCTGAATTCTTAAACAATTTTGCCTATATCACTTGTATGTAATTGATCATATATTAATTTGTTACATATTTTACATATTATTTAGTTTATGAGATGTTCCTGTTTCTTATTTTATGTGTATGAAAGTACAGTTGATTCTCATTATTCATTCACAGTAGTTGTTTTCTTTAAAATAACTAAAAATACTGAACCACTGCTCCTAGGGGAAAAACAGGGCTAGGTTCTATAAGCCTCTGGTTACAGCATTTCCATAAACCTATTTAAACATAATATTATTTTACATTGTTTCTGTTTAAAGACATCTTATTTAGTATATATTGTTGATACGATACATTGAGTTCATGGCCAACAGCACCATAATTCATATCTGAATGAAACTTATTTAACACATATTGTTTCCATAAGGCATACCACAGATTTTTTTTTGTGCTTAGGAACACCAGACAGCTCTTCAGCACTATACTAGGGGCATCATTTTAAAACAGCAAAATCACCAATAAAAAGCACAAAAATGTGGGACAGAGCATCACTTTGTTTGACTTCAGCTAGGAATATGTGTATCGGGCCACTCATTTTTTGCTGGTTTAAGCATGTCTATGAATAACCACAAAAGTGCCACATGTATTGATTTTTGGGTTACAAATAAATTTTAGCAAGTAGGTGAATTTAGAAACATAGAATCCATAAACAATGAGGATATACTGTAAATACTAGTTATTTGTTCCCTCATTTATTCAAGTATTTATTTTTCAGGCATCTATTCCATGTCAAGCACTGTACTAGGAGATGGATATACATTGGTGAAGTAAACAGATATGGTCCTTGTCCTTGTGTAGCTTAGAGATGCAGGGGGATATGCATTAAGCAAACATATATACAAATGTATAATAATAATTTGTGATAAGTACTTTGATAGAAAGTAACTGGGCTTTATAAAAATAATATTAGTTGGGTTCTAACTAACTTTGGGTAGTTAGGGAATGTCTTTTATGAAAGTAACATTTGAGATGAGATGTGAAGAATGAGGAGTTAGCTGAAGAAAGAGTGGGGGTAAGACCCTTCCAGGCAGAACATACAGTGTGAGCTAAAGCCCTGGGTTGAGAAAGAGCTTGAAATAATCAAGACACTAGAAGACAAATTGTGGCTGGAGTAGCATGAGCACAGCCTCTGAGAGGATAGGATGGATTTGGAGAGAAAGGCAGAAGTCAGATCTGTAGGGCCCTGTAGCCACATTATGGAGTTAATTGTATTCTCCTATCTATAGTAGTTGCCTAGTCACACATTTTCCCACATTAACAACATCCTTCATTAGTTTGGTACATTTATTACAAATGATGAACACATTTTGGAGCATTTTCACTAGCATGGATTATAGTTTACTTTGTAGTTTACACTCTCTCCCACACAATTTTGTAAGTTATGGCAAGATAAAAATGGCCATATCTGTTATTGCAATGTCATTTATGACAATTCCCAAGTCTCAAAAAATGCCCCCATATTACACCTATTTTTCCCTCTCCCTCCCTTCGGAATCTCAAGTAGCCACTGTCTCCACATCAATGATAACAGTTCTTCTATTGCTAGAATCATAATAAGTTTATAGTAGAATAACCGTAAATCTACTCTAGTCTATTGTTCACCCCCCAATCCTGAGGATTCTGGGATGGTGATGCCCATTCCACCTCTAATTGAGAGAGGGCTTAGATCCCATGGGGCAGATGGATGGACTATCTTTCTTGCAGTTGTAGACACTCTGTTCCTTGGGATGGTCATTGTCCATCATCATCTCCTTATTAGTTGTCCTGGGTGAGTCCAATGAACTGAAGAGTAGATGTTGCAATGATGTTGAGATTCAGGGCCCAACTGGCGCATGGAAAGTCCAAAGATTTAAGTCTCTTGGAAATACACCATCAAATATAGTACTAACTATAGGTTCAAATAGAAGGGACAGAAAAGCCATGTGTAGGGAAACAAAACTCCAACTCTGTCACACTGTGGAGAATAAATTCCAAAGTTGAACCCACTGTCAGGGCACCAAACTCCGAGCTATCTGCCTTGCATATAGTGTCTTGGTGTCTCCAGAGCCCTCAGGAGCCCTGCTATTTGATGAGATATTTACTTTGGCAGTCAATGAGATCCTGCTGAGATGTAACCTCTGGAATGACTTCCTGACTCACTTTGAAGTCTCTTAGCCATATACACTTATTTGTCTTTACCCTTTCCCCCTTTTGGTCAAGGTCTTTTTCCAGTTGCACTGCTAGTTGGTGCTTGGTAATAATCCTTCAGTGCCAGGGAGGCTTATCCTTGGGAGTCATGTCCCATGCTGGGGGGAAAGTAATGCATTTATATGCTGAGTTTGGCTTAGAGAGAGGCCATATTTGAGTAACAAGGAGGCTTTCAGGAGGTAACTCTTAGGCACCCTATAATACTAGGCTAAGTTTCAATTTCAAAAGTAAAGGCTCATAAGTACAGTCATCAATATTAAGTGCCTGTCAATGGTCCATCTTCTTTCACTAGTCACTGCCCCTGTACTCAGGGAATCTTGCTGTCCCATTAGAGAATGTGTCAGAGCTCGCCAGGATGGGAATTCGATATTCTTTTGGTTATTGTGTGACTCTCCACCCACTGTGACAATGCCCCATGAACACTTGAACACATTCATATGCATTATAGGAATCCCCCAGGTGAACCTCCTCCTGTGCATCCCCCTTCTTTGACACCCTGCAACAATGATCCTCCCCTGTCACAGTTGTAACCTTTCTGTGACCCAAAACTTCAAAATTGAAGTCAACAAAATAACCTAATACAATTAATAGGAAAATGATATAATAATAATAGTTTTAAAAATAACAAAATACAAATTTTTAAAAAATTTGAAATAATAAAAAAACAATAAAAAATACAAAATTAAAAAAAACAGTTTTGGCATTATGTCTTTCATCACTGTAAGATCTGTTGTCTTGTATGTACAGTGACATTTTCTTACATTTATTCCACCAATGTCTTATTTTTTCATTTTGTCTTCAAAGAAGCTTTAGGTTACCGAAAAGTCACATACAGAATATAGGTGAAACCCATATACCCACCATCCTCTTCCTTTCACCCTTTCCCGTATTAATAACATTTTACATGTGATGGTACATTTGTTACAATTGATGTATAAATTTTGAAGCATTGCTACTAACCATGGTAAATGATTTACATTATGGTTTACATTTTGGACCATACACTTTTACAGATTTTGATGAAATTTAACATTATCTGTATCCATCATTGCAAGATCATGTAGAAAATTCCATTGCCCCTAAAATGCCCAATGTTCCATCTATTCTATTCCTCCCTTTCTCTCCCCTCAAGACCCATGGTAATAACCAAGATTAACTCATTGAAGGGCAAGATTCATAGTTACTTGCAACAACATTTAGGGCTTGACATACTGGCCTGTCCTCCCCGATTAGGCACTGCCTATGCTCTTGAGTGACTCCTGCCCCTCTATTTGAGATCATAGCAGGACTTCCCAAGATGGGAGTCCAACACCTTCATGCTCATTATGTGAGTCTCCTCCCACTGATACAATGCACTATGACAAGATGGACACTACACACTCCCCAGAAGCCTGTCCCCCAGGTGTGCCCTGTCTTGCATGTCCCCCTCATCTAATATCTTAAACCAGTAGCCCTCCCCTGCCATATTTGCCAAAAGGACATTCCCAACATTGTAGTTTCAACCACATACCTACAAATCCTCTTACTTCACCTGCTTCTTCCCCCAAACCTCCTCCCCAGTGCCTTGGACAGTCCAACCCAGTCTCCCCACCCTGCCCACCCTCACAGACCAGCAACACCCAACCCAATAGCATCACTGCACCACTGTTATGCCCATCCACCACACAACTACACCCTTCCACCTTATCATAGATTTTTCCCATATAGGCATTGACTTACAACATTTTTCCAGAAGATTATTAATTTACTTAGCCCAGATCCATCAAAGGAATGACTATATATGGCATTTATAGCCTATGAAATGTATTTATTTCTTTAATAAGACTTGAAAGTTAAAATGATCCTTGATCCATGGACCACAGAATGGATGCTGTTCTAGCAGGCATGAAAATAATATTCGTTTCATTGTGCATCTCCATCAGAGCACTTAGGTGACCAGGTACATTGTCAATGATGAGTAGTAATTTGAAAGTAAACTTTTTTTTCTGAGCAGTAGGTCTCAACAGTGGGCTTAAAATAAACCATTTTGTACAAGATATACTGTCATCCAGTCTTTGTTGTTTCATTTAGAAAGCATAGGCAGGGTAGATTTTACATTATTCTTAAGGGCCCTGGAATTTTGGGAATGGTAATGAGCACTGGCTTCAATTTAAAGTCACCAGCTATATTAGCCCTTAACAAGAGTATTATCCTGTCCTTTGAAGCTTTGAAGCTAGGCAATGACTTCTAGCTATGAAAGTCCTGGATGGCATCTTCTTCCAATAGAAGGGACTGTCATATACATTGAAAATCTGCTGTTTAGTGTAGCCACCTTCATCAATTATCTTAGTTAGATATTCTGGATCACTTGCTGCAGTTTCTACATCAGCACTTGCTGCTTAACCTTGCACTTTTATGTTATGGAGATAGTTTCTTTCCTTAAACCTCATGGACCATCTTCTGCTAACTTGAAACTTTTCTTCTGCAGTTTACTTACCTCTCTCAGCTTTCAAAGAATTGAAGAAAGTTAAAGGCTTGCTCTGACTTAGCATTTGGCCTTAAGGGCATGTTGTGGCTGGTTTGCTCTTCTATCCAGACCACTAAAACTTTCTCCATATCAGTAATAAGATTGTTTCACTTTCTTCTCATTTGTGTGTTCACTGGAACAGCACTTTTAATTTCCTTCAAGAACTTTTCCTTTGTATTCACAACTTGGCTAACTGTTTGGCACAAGAGGCCTACCTTTTGGCCTGTCTTTGGCTTTCAACATGCCTTCTTCACTAAGCTTAATCATTTCTAGTTTTTTATTTAAATTGAGAGACATGGGACTCTTCCTTTCACTTGAACACTTAGAGACCATTGTAGGGTTATTAGTTGACCTAATTTCAATATTGTTGTTTCTCAGGGAATGAGGAGGTCTGAAGGAGGGAGGGAGATGGGGGAACAGCCAGTTGGTGGAGCAGTCAGAATACACACAATATTTATTGATTAAGTTTGCCATCTTATATGGGTGTGGTCATGGTATTCCAAGACAATTACAGGAGTGATATCAGAGATCACTGGTCACAGATCAGCACCACAGATAAAATAATAATGAAAAAGTTTGACATATTTTGAGAATTACTGAAATGTGACACAGAGACACAAATTGAGCATTTGCTGCTGGAAAAATGACAAAAATAGATTTGCTCAACACAAGGTTGGCACAAAATTTCAATAAAAAAAATGCAATATCTGCAAAGTGCAATAAAGCAAAGTGCAATAAAATGAACTATGTCTGTATAGGGAAAAGGTAAAGATGTGCCTGGGTAGTAGGTTTCATAGTGTACTGTTTATTAGAATCATCCATGTGCTCATTAAAAATACAGATTTCTGACCCTCAACCTCAGAGATTCTGAGTCAAATTTTCTGCATTTTTATAAGTACTACAATGGACATCTTCTGATGTAGGTAGCCATGAATCCACTCTTTGTGAAATGTCTTAATTACTTAATCTTTTCCTTTTTTTTTTTTTTTTTTTTTTTTTTAATGTAGTGAAGTTGACCAACTACAAAAGGAACCAGTAGAAATACAGGCACCTGGATAAAGTAAAGTGTATAAGGCAGATTTGTATCTGTAAGAATTTGGTGTACGATGGAATGTAGGTTAAGGTTTGAAATATTATAAGTTCATCTGTTTAACTCTAAGTTAGAAAAGATTCAACTTGACTTCTCAACATAAAAGAACAGATGATGGTATGAGTTTCTTTGAAGGAAGTAACTATATCTTAAAGAACTTTTCTTCCTGCACAGTATCTTGCATAGCACTTTTAATATAGAAATAGTCAGTCATTTAGAATGTTGAATGCATGAATGAATGCATTCATGAGTATTTTCTAATCCCTTTTATCTTGCTCTAATTTTTCCAAGGCATTTATCCTTCTAACAGACTGCTTGGGGGAGAGGCAGGGTCCTGATAGTTATTTTAAATGATGTATTACCTCTAGGAATAATTTGAGTAAAACAATATAATGCCTGGAAGAGATCAATGATTAACCCACAGGAGATGATCTTCAGTCTATGTCCTCATCACACTTCATAAATGTCTCTAATATGCATATACATAAAAAATTAACCACACTTTATCATAATATGTGTATTTCTTTCTAACTGGACCGTAAGCTCAAGGGCAAGGACTGTGCCTAATTTATATTTATTACATATAGGATCACTCACTGAATCTTACTTGGGTGGCACTCAATGACTTTATGACTTTATGCTGAATTGAATTGTAATCAAGAGCTTGCTAGTATTTTGGGACCTGCATTGGGACAATTTTTTGAGATAAAAAGCCTCCTGAATGCCTTGCAATTCTTATATTTTTACCCTTCTTTCTTCTTCCTAGTTACCATGGATCCAGGGAAATGGAATTTGACTGCACAATCACCTGCACAATCACCATCTGTATGGAGGGGCTACATTTTCCAACTCTGGGGTTAGGAACAGGGTTATATAACAGATACCAGAGTGCCACATTTGAGTGACCTCAAGATTAATTTTATATCTCAGAAGAACTCAGGCTAAAGACATGTTGACTTCTAGAAAACTTGGTGCCAGCAGGAATTGAATGAGTCAGTATTAGATGGAGATAACCTTCTTAGTCTGAGAAAGGCAGGGTTTAAGGAAAACACATGGACTGATAAAGAATGATCTCAGAATTTTGTGTGGTTCAAAGCACAATATCACAAATGACTTAAGAATTGGATTATCCAAATATAGAGCTGATGATGGTGACAGTGGAAATATGGTGAGAGATATCTAGTGGTATCTAGTTTGTAACTCAGGCAAGTGGCATTTGGCTTCAGGAGATTGGTCCTTACTTGATAGAACCTCACTGGGAAGCATGGGTAACAGAATCCAGCTCAGGTGAAGATTGCCTGTTGGGAGTAAGGCAATTCTGTGGTTTGTGTAAGGGTTTCAGATCTAGAAGAGTTTAGGGGCCCTAGAGTAAGAAAGTAAGCAAGTCGAGGTAGCTATTATGGCAAATCATTGTCCAGCAAAAGACCTCTGGTAAATCTTGCATCTCTGATTTGTCCATGTAAGAGTCACTTTATGTGGATGGATTTCTGTAGAATGTTTCTAAACAATTCACTGAAATTGCTTGTGATTTGATAGTTTTGTATAGCTGACTCACACATTTTGAACCAAAACATTGGGCAGAAACAGTACTGATTTGCTTGGTTGAGAAATGCATTGCTTTGACAATCTTAGTATTATTTTACAGAAATGCTTCTTTTTGTGATATAGCTAAACCTAGTATATGAAGAGCATTTTCATTTTCTCTTTAAGAATATCTTCAAAGGATGGTTTTGTGTCAGCTGGTGCCTGGCTCTTCATCAGTCTCTTTCTAAATTTAATTTTCCTGTTTCCTTTCCTTGCTCCACTGAGCCCTTCCTTAATTATCAGATTACAATGTTCAGCATGATTCCTGGAATTGTTCATTTTGTCAACCAGAAAGAAAACAGACCATTGATATATGTAAGCCTGTACCTTCTCGTTTAATGATTCTCCAATTAATGTCCCAGTCAATCTCAGGCACTGTATCGAAAATAACCAGTGAGCACACGTTCCTTATTTCCTGCTTCCTAATCTCTCTTCCACTACTGTCTTTATCCATAAATTGTAAAGCTGGAGTTTTGTGAAGCAGTCAGTCATATAATGTCATGTGAATATCAGATCATTGTGCTTAGATCTCTAATTTGGAGTCTGTCCAAATCTCTTTTCATGTAGAACTCAGTGTGCCCATGTCCTTCTCTTTGCCCCTGGGTCTGATTTAATTTCATTAATTAAATAAGCAGGCCTCCAGCTACTGAAGGGGCCAGGGAATACTTTGACCAACTATCCAAAAACAGTATGTCAGGGCTGGCTTCTTGAATGTGCAACTTGTGCAGCTGCCCAGGGCCTGCTATCAGGAGTGCTCGTGTTTGATTTAATGCTCTGCTGTTTCTTGTTTTTAAATAGTCAACTATTTTATCTTTGAACTTGTATTTTGTAAGTGAAGTTTGATCAGACAATGAAGCACGTGTGTGAGCAGAAGACATAAGCACAAAATGTATGTCACTGTTATCCATTACTGCGTATTTGCACATAGTGCTTGTGATACCCCATGAGTACAGAATTCCAGTGAGTCCACAATGTGTCAACGAGACTTGAAGTGAGTGCAAGGTAACCGCGTTACATCTACGACTGAGTAAGTGGGGTTACTGTCAGCTCCAAGATGCCACGGATTTCCCATTTGAACAAGAATTTGCTCCAAATGCAGGAGGTAAGCAATGGCATTCTAAGACACATGAACAGCCAAGCAACCCTATCACATCCTTATGTTTCTTTCCTGTATTAGCCAGTTACTTACACTGAAATTGATGGCATGGAAAGAAAAAGAAAGATAGGGAAACATTTCAATCATTCCTTATTCACCAGTAAGTTAAGGATAAGAGTGTTTGCAGAATGTGTATATATCAAGAAGTGAAATAAAAACAGTTGAGTTCATTTAATACAGCATTTCTATTGCTTTTGTAAGAACAACATATGTATGCATATATGAGCTATGAAATAGAGTTGTGTATTTTTGGTGATTCTGCAATGAGTTAAATGCTCTCCTAGTTGCATTTAAAGCAGTCATTTTACAACATGAAGAATGGTAAAATTCATGCTAATAAAAAAAAATTAAAATTTTTCTTCACTTAGAATGACACTCAACCATGAATAAAAAGCACCATGACAAGAGAAAGCCCAGGAAGAAAGGAAACTCCTTCAGGTTTTAGCACCTATAGGGGTGATTTGTTCCTGTTTTTTGAACCAGAGGCTCCACATTTTCATTTTGCTCTGGGCCCTGCAAATTTTGGTAGCCAGCCCTGTAGAACGTTGTCAGGATCACTTCTATTTTCTTTTTCTTCATCATGCATCCTCCAAAAGTGTTTGTGGCCTTGGGAAGAGGCCGAGTGAAAGGCCACTCTGTGTAAATCCCCTCATAGTCAGGCTACATAATATAGGCTGACTTGTCTAGTCCATGGGGAAGACAGTCTTCTTTGCAGAAGATCCTTGTTTTCCGAAGATGGGGAGTCCATAACAGGTTAGGCCTTGCTGTGTGAGAAGGTACAAATATTTTTCAGCACTCTTTCTCTTAAGTCTTTTCTTCATCCAGGATTGATGATGGGCCTAAAGTACTTTGGTTGCCAGAAGTCTTTGGAATAAAAATGAAGGTTTTTTTATGTTTTGTTTTGTTTTTTGGATGGTTTCAAATGAGGCATCAGGTTAAGGTTATCATATCAGCAGCTAAGAGTGTTATCCAGGTTACTATTTTACACAATTCCTGATTCTGGCATGGCATGGCATTTGATGTTAAGGCAGTGAGCCTGTAGTAGCACCATTGTATGTGTGTGTGTGCATATGTGAGTGTGTGTCAGTGCATGGTTTAGTGGTGGCAGAAGATTGTGGGTGGTAATATCCATTCTTCTCCTCCCTACTTCCCTACAACCAGCCTAACCCAACTATGAGAAATTTCAGATGATTTTCATCACTTGAAGGCCGCAGGATATAAATTGTAACTTCAAACATGTATGGAGTAATTTCATCGCCTAGTTAACCACTATTAACACTTTGGTGCATTTTCATTTTTTTTGTCTCTTTCTCTATCCCTCTAATGCACTCTTTCACCTCTCCTCCTTACTTTCATTTTTTCCTCTTATGTATGTATTTTTTCTCCACAAAGTAGATTTATACTCTTTATATAATTTTGTAACCTGCTTAGTTCTATAACATTATGTGAGCAGTTCCCATGTCATTAACTTGTCTCTGAAAACATTTTATTTTTTTTTATTTATTTATTTTTTTTAAAGATTTTATTTATTTATTCATTTATCCCCCCCTTGCTGCTTGTGCTCACTGGGTCAGCTAACCACGCCATGCAGGCGGGCTTGCCTTCACCAGGAGGCCCCGGGAACCGAACCCAGGGCCTCCCATATGGTAAACGGGAGCCCTACTGATTGAGCCACAGCCGCTTCCCTCTGAAAACATTTTAAAGGTTGCATCAGAATTTTACTTGTATGCTTGTGCAATAATTTACAGAACAGCCTTTTATAATTGTACATTCAGATAATTTGCACATTAGTCCACTCTGATACCATATGTCTGTTGATTGCATCTACTTTTTAAAACTACTTAGAAAATAGAGTAGATACAAGTCATACCTATAATATCCATTGGGTTAAGCAACAGCCAATCTGGTATTCTCTGCAGTTTTAGGTTTTAGATTACAGTACAGTCAATTCAGTCAATTGTGTGGTGACTGAGAGTTTAAAATCACCAAAAATAGAATTGATTCTAACGGTCAATTTGATATCCCTGAAGAGAAATGGCTTCAATCATCACAAGACTAATCAGTAAGGAGTTAACATAAACCAATAAAGCAGAGAAGACTTCAGATTAAGAATTTTATATCATTTAAAGTCTGAGCCCATTATCCTTTCCATGCAAGTGCCCTCAGGCTTTCAAATTAATTACATGTGGTTAAGAAGATTTAAGATGAGGGCAATACACTCAGCAGAGAGCAAACTTGACCATTGCTATCTTACTTTAATTAATCTCTTTATTCTCTATCTTTCAGTTCACCAGCACCTGAATCAAAAAAAGTAAAATCATGTTCTTTTGAGTTGAGGAAACAATTGAGTTACAAAGTAATCTGATATGGGGAAGGATCAAGGAGTGTAAAACTTAGAATTCCTAACAAGTGGACCTGAATTGAAAGTCCTTTTACACCAGTATCCTTTTTCATGCTTCAGTGGCAGAATTTTCTTCCAGGTTTCTGGATCATGCCCTTAACCTCTTGGGGTTTGTGAGCATAAAGCTTTCTCCCTTTGACTTACAGCCTAGGCTGGCATTCTAAAAATGATCAGGTTCAAAAACCTACTCCTTTTTTTTAACTCTGTAAGAATTTAAGGCTCCTTTAGAAATCAAAATCCTTTCAGGACGACTGAAAATTTCTCTTTTTCTATAGTAACTCTTTTCATTGTATTTTGAAAACTCAGTTTATAAGTAATTTTGTGCATGCATTCATTCATTTAACCTAAGAATAGTTATTGACCACTTACTGTGGGCCCAGAATAATTCTAGATGAATAACAACAACAGCATCTTTTCTCTTGGAGCTCACACTTTAGGCAGAAACAGACATTAATCATATGATCACAGTGAAATTACAAATGCTAAACGTGCTAGAAGGAGAAGCGGTTGGTGCTATAAATGCCTATCATATGGGGATATCGGTCACAGAGAGTAGGGGGCTTCTTTGAGATCTGAGACATGAGTAGAGGTAAGCTAAGGGAAAGAGCAGGGGAAGGAAGGACATTCCAGGAAAGGATAATCTGACACAAGGAGGATCAAGTACTATGAAGAACACCTGCAAAAATGTGAGTGGAAGTAGCACAGTGTGTGGCCTAATCAGATTTACATTTACAAAAGAGCACACTGGTTAGAGTGGTAAAAAAAAAACAAAACGGATAGTCCTCTAGGTCCCAAGAGTATGCATGTGCTTCTCTGAGTTACTGGTGAGGCTGCTAAACCCAATGTAAGCTGCATTATCTAGACAGTTTTACTCAAAGCTTGAAAATAGAATGCTAAAAAAAAGTTGCAATATTAAAGGTCTTATGAGAAAAACCACATTTGACAGTGAAATAGCACAGGGAATCTGGTAAGGAAAGAAAAATGAACCATTTTAAAACATTCCCCTCAACAGCACAATGTGTCAGGCTAGGGTGCCACTAACACAAATGCCATACAGTGGTTTGGCTTAAACAATGAGAATTTATCAGCCCTCTGTTTTGAGGTTAGAAGAAGTCCAAAATCAAGAGAGTGGCAAGCCTTCTTTTCTCCCTGAAGATTTAGAATCTAAACTCCCCAGTCTTTGCCCTGTGTGTGGCAATGTCATAATATGTTGGCAACTTCTTAACCTGAGGGTTTTGAGACCTGGGCTGCTACTAGTAACTTAATTGCTTTAGCCAGTCACCCTTTACTTTGGGCATCTGTTTCCTTATTTAACATCAAAGGGCTTGGATTAACTCTAAGATTATCTTTTAACTCATTAGGTATTTCTATGAGTTACTTTTATTGTATACCTCTTCTATACTTGTGCAGTGTTTTTTTTTTTGTTTGTTTTGTTCATTTTAAGACTTAAGTGAAGGAATTTTAATCTAGTCAAGCTTAGCTTTATTAGAATTGGAGCATCAACTGAGTCCTTTTGGCAATTTGGATGCTATTTCTGACATTGTATGGATTTGTTGTCACCAAATGTCATGAATATTCCTATACAAGATATTGATAAACACGGGATAAATGGCGTTTCATATTTTGGTCCTGAGAAAGAAGTTCAGGTAGACAGAGAATATTACATTGCACAGTTCTATGGTTGTCCTGTTGATTGATTAAGCATTAGTGGAGGAAACCAATGTACCCAAACAGCAAACCAAAGAAACCAAAACAAAAATGAAAACAAAACAAAAAATCCTCAAAATAAATGAGAAGAATGAAATGAAATAGGAAGACAGCAAGTTATTTTTTCAATGAGCAATCATTTTTATGAGTAACAATGGAAAACATTAAGGCATAATCTAATTAGTATAGAATTTTTAAGAAAGCTTTTCCGTTCTAGATTTCCCATTAGATGGTGAGATTTTTCAAGAAAGTTTATGGGAGTTTAATTATCCTCCAGAGTCTAATATCTGCTAAACAGCTCACTATTCCTTTAAATTTGGTTATACTCTCTGTAGTGTAGTAATATGCCACTTTTGACCTCTATTTTAATGGAAAGAAGGATTTAACTAATAGCTTTTTCTTAACCACTGCTTTAATTAACACATACAAGTCAAAAGAGCTGATTTTCACTACCTGGATTTCATAAAGAAGGGGTACTAAGAAGTCATGAAACAAAAGCTTTATCTAAATACACAGTAAGATGCTCAACAATGCATAATAAAAGTGAATTTCTCATTGGGGAGCAACCAGCCAGAGCTCCTGTGCCAAGCAATTCCACTGGCAGAAGGTAAAGTTGTGTTTTCTGTCATCAGGGGGCTCAGCTGAAAAGAGAGCTGAACAAAATGAGAAGTGTTTGAATGAAGGCCAGGTAAAAAAGACATGAAACTCCTATTTTAATAGGGACTGCATTCAAACATTCCAGCTTCCTATCATTTATTTCAGTAACTCTAGCTTTATTATAGATTCTTCTTTCTGCCTTGCAAATAAACAACAGGAGAAAGATTGGTTGTTCTTATTTCTTTCATATTATCTTAGGAAAGTTATCTAAAGCAGAGCTGTTTTTTGTATATTTGTTTAATTTTATTTTTTTGCCCTGAGAGTCAGTTTGTGACAACACCAACCAAAGAAATCTAAACATTTCCAAATCTCAATTTTATTTTGCTTTTTAAAATTATAGTAACATCTGCCAAAGAAAACCCTGAGTATAATGAATATAAAGAAATATGGGCTGTGAATACTCAGTGAAGGTAAAATGTATAGATTTTATTTTAAAGAAAGTCCAAAATTATTTAGTTAAGAAGTTACTACATAATTTCTCTTCATCTATTTTCTGGGAACTGATGGTTTTGTAAGAATTCCAAATTCATCTTCTTTTGATTCTGCCATCCTCATCTGCTACTCTGTGAAGGAATCTTAAATTAGTTATTCGAGATGACAACACTCCCATGGAATTTTCAGGAAAATTCACATATGAAACTGATTTAATCCATCGAGGTGTTAGGCTAAGTGCTGGGTATGATTCAAATATGATAAGAACACGGCTCCTCCTCTCAGCAACATACAAGTAAAGTCAATAAGGGAGAAAAAGAAGCAATCAAGTTAAATATAAACCAAAATGTGCCAAACACTGCAACATATACACCTAGTACTTAGGAGGGGATTTGGGAGGAAGGGAGTTGAATCAGAGAAGCTTCATGAAAGAAAGAACATTTGAGTGAGTCCACAAGAAAGGGGTGGATGGAGAAAGGTCAATTCAAATAGATAGAATAACATGAGCTGGGGCATAAAGATGAGAAAGGGTAGACCACCTCCAGAGAATGGAGAAGAATCTGGATTGTCCAAAGTATAAGGTTCTGAGGGGGAAGATGCAATATATAAAACTGGAGAAGTCAGAAAGATGAGAATGTGTCAATAATAATACATGATTATTTGCATGTGATGATGATAAATACAGATAGTTTCTCAGAGAAGTGGCATGAGCAAAGCTGTGTTATAGGAAGTCTAAACAGAAACTTGGAATAAAGTCTTTTTTTAACAACCTCTGCCTGGCTCTGGGGAGGACTCAGGGATGTCTCTAGCTCACCTGCTCCCTCTCAGGGAAAACCCAGTTCCCACGTTTCAAAACTATACAACCCTCTCTCCCTTCTCCTTCCCCAGCCTGTTGTGGATGGGCCACCTGTGACTGTGCTGCAGCTGAAAGCACCCAGCCTGATGTTGGCTGACCTTCAGCACTGCAGGTACCCCTCCCAGTCCACCAGGTCCACAGTCTGCCTGCCCACCCCACCCAAGTGCTTCAGAAACAGAGGACCGGGAGCCCTCTTGTTGGAGTAACCTCCCCCCCCCCCACACACACACATACACACATACACTGGGAAGTGCTGGGTCCTGTAGGCCTCAGGGAGGGGGTGAGTATGGGTTGGGGACCCATGGATGGGGTACAAGCTGGGGACCTGGAGAACAATTAAAAGACAAATGCAATAGTTTCATGTAACAATAGAGAGAACTTTCTGCTCCAGAAGATGGCAATGTGAAAAACAGATATATATCCGCTGAAATTAGTGTAGTTTAGAAAGGGATTTTTGAATCCTGTCAGGTTCTATATTTTTATTCTAGAGGACAAACACTGAAAAAGATTTACAGTTTTTAGATGCATTCCTCTTTGTTCTTTTAGATAATTTTTAAAATTCTCACTTTGTAATAGGCTATATATATCAGAAATACAGCCCTAACATGTGTTCAAGCATGCAAAATATAAGTTTCATAGCTTGTGATTAAAATGTAGACCTTCTACTATTTATATGAATTTCTCTATTTCTATGCAGAAAGCATGAGTACTCTTATGATCAATCTTGCCTTACAAAAGAGCCCTCTTTTTGTTCTTTACTAGGAATGATCATAGTATTTGAGATGTATTTTACACAATACCACTCACAGAAAATCATACGCTTTTGGGAATCCAAGTACAGCAATTCAAGTGACATTGATTGATTTGGTACAGGTTACTATGAAGAAAATACTTTACCCAATTCAAATGTTCTGCTAATATTGATTTAAATGCTGATATTTACAATGTTCACAATTTCAGCATAAGTGAAACATCTCAAGATTTCATTATAACTCAACCTAAGGATTGTAAAATATGACTGTTGTCATACATTTTTCATTTAAATATTTGTGTGTGGATAATTATTGAACTGAATTTATTACTGCTCTTATAATATGACAGAATCATCATTCCTTAGAAGTTTATAATACAAACTATGAGCGAACTGTTAAATGTTGGCTCAAGGGCACAATAACCCTCACATCAGCATAATTAAATGATCAACAGAAGCTAATGGAAAATTAAATTTGATGTCTAATACATTGTAATTCCTGTCTTATACATCCCCTGACTATAGATTTTCTAAAAATGGGTTAGTTTTATATATTGAAAAAAAAAAATGTCATGCTAGACATAAACACTTTTATGTATTCTTTTTTTTTTTTTTTTTTTTTTGTGGACACTACATTTATTACAACTGATGTAAAATTTTGAAGCATTGCTATTAACCATGGTCAACGATTTACATTATGGTTTATATTTTACACCATACATTTTTATAGGTTTTGACAAAATTTATAATGGCCTGTATCCATTACTACAAGATAATGCAGAACAATACCAATGCCCAAAAATGCCCTATTTTCCTATTGACAACAGTATAAATCCATATATGATTGTACAATTTATTTTGTCACCTAGATTTAAAAATTATAAATATTTCTATAACACTTATATCAAATACAAGTTCTTTATTTCATTTTTTTTCCACAGGCTATAAATTATTCCTGGAGTGAAGCCCCAAGGGGGAGTAAGAATGGGATCACAGTATGCACACAGCTGCATAGGGAATCATTCTCAGGGAAGGCAACAGGAGAGGCCAAAATGTGCAATGAGAACCCATCCATAGGGTATTCTCAGCCCTCAATTTAAATTTCTACCTCTTCTGACATGCAAAAAAAAAAAAAAAAAAAAAAAATCCCCTACTCAAAATGATCTATATAAATTTGTATTATTCATTCAGGAGAAAATACAGTATCTACAAAAATAACTAACTGTTAATTATAACACTACATCCCTGATCATACTTTGTATTTTAAATTTCCTTTATACTTTCCAAAGCTAGAGTTGCATCATATAATATGTTATCAAATGACTGGATATTACTTCTAAATTTTCCTCTTCTTTCTGTAATTCTCTTCTATGATTACCCATATTAGCTAGTGATTTGAATTTAATTCTTTTTTTTTTTATTTATTTTTATTGTGGGTAAAAATCAAAATTCTCACAATACATACAAACATTTGCAAAATGATATATAAATAAAAATGCATATATGTGTATTTGCTTACAAAAATGTTATTTATATATATATATACATATATTTTAAGAGGTGCTTAGATTACCCAAAATATTACACGGAACCCACTGGGATTCCCATGTTGCCCACCTCCCACACCTCCCACCACATCCCACACAAACATCTCCCACAAGTGTGGCCCACCACCCTCAATGAACTTACACATCCTGGAGCCTTGCCACCAACCATAGACCACAGTTCACACTGTAGACCACACTCTCTCCCACTCAGTTCTGAGTGGTGTGTGCTGATTTAAAATGGCCTACATCCATTGCCACAACAGTACTCAGGACAACCTCCAACTCCCAAAGAAGCCCCTGTATTTCAACTGCTCGTCCCCTCCCTACCCCAAAAGTGTCAAGTGGCCACTGGCTCTACCTCATTGTTATAATTACTTGCATTGCTAGAATCACCATATGTGAACAAGAGAATACCATCAAGTCCACTCTAGTCCATAGTTCTTCCCCCAATCCTGAGGGGACTGGGATGGTGATGTCCACTCCAACTCCAAGTGAGAGAGGGCTTATATCCCATGGATATGGTGGGTGGGATGATCCTGCCTGCAGATGCAGGCCCTCTCCATTCCCTGGGATGGCCATTTCCCATCGTTGTCTCCTCACCAGGTGACTTGGATGAGTCCATTGAACTGTAGGGTAGGAGTTGCAGCTCCACCTAGATTTCATGCACACCTGGCACATAGGTAGGCGGGTGGCTCCAGTCTCTGGAAGTATACCTAAAAACTCCAGCATCACATATAGGTTTGAATAGAAGGGACTGGTGAACCATGTGCAGGGAGGACTTATTTGAGTCTAATTCTGTCACTCGCAGGAGCACAGATTCCAAAATAGAACCCACTGATAAGGCCTCAGTCTCTGGGGCTATCCCTCCTTATATAGGACCAGGGTGTCTCCAGAGCTCTCAGGAACCCCAATGAGTGGGGTGATAGGCACTTAGATGTTCTATGAGCTCCTACTGAGGTGTGCGTAAGAGTTACCTCTGGGATGACCTCCCGACTCTCTTTGAAGTCTCTTAGCCACTTGAACTCATTTGTCTTTATCATTTCCCCCTTTTATTCAAGGTCTTTTTCCAGTTGTGTTGCCAGTTGGCACTTGGTATTAATCCCTCTTTGCCAGGAAGGCTCATCCCCGGGAGTCATGTCCTACATTGAGGGGAAGGTAATGCAATCATATGCTGAGTTTGGCTTAGAGAGAGGCCACATTTGAGCAACAAGGAGGCTCTCAGGTGACAACCCTTAGGCACCCCACAACTGCAGGCTAAGTCTCATTTACAAGAGCAAAGACTCACAAGGGTAGTCATCAATAAAAAAAAACACATCAGTGGGTCATCCTATTTTGACAGGTACTGTCCCTACACTCAGAGTTATGTATTCTTTTATAACTTTATTATTTTGGGGTGGGAATTATCTCATTTCTCTTCTATCTACTTGGTAAATTTTTTTTTTTTTTGGTTACACTAGAAAATAATTCTTTCTTGAATGCATAATCTGTTCTTACACGTGTAATGAAAAATTATATAACAATTGAAAATTTGAGAAATGGAATCAACTTGTATGTTACAGTTTATGTAATAGTTCATTTAATTTTCACAACAACTCTAAGAGGAAATGAATTTCCCCCTAATTTACTGATGAAGCGCCCATGTAGAAAATGATTATTTTTGACTGCCTAGTGTTTGAGAGACCTTATCTAATTTATTTCGTCTAATCCTCATAATAATCTACAAGGCAGATAGTAGTATCTATATCTTAAAAACTAAGGAAACTGAGTCTCCAAAATGCTAACACCCTTTACTGTAGTCACACACCTGTTTTAGCTTCAAAAGTCTTAAGTTATTTCTTTTATATCAAGGTGCAGTGCAGTACTACATAATTTTAACAGGTGGTGTTCCAGTCCTTGCATGGTTCTCTGTAGGATTTTCTGTACAAAGGATTCATCTCAAAGGTGAAATATTAAACAAAATGACTTCTAAGTCTCCCAATACTGAGATTCTAGAACAGCTCCACTTAATCACACAGAATTCTAGAATACTGTTAGATTTTAGAGCCCCTACTAAAACCCATGGCTCTTGATCAAAACATATAGCCTGTGTACTCACAGAACACATAAAGTGGAGAAACAGCACTTAATAAGAACACAAGTAGTCCATCAGATAAAATTTAAGCCCCAGCTACCCTATTATGTTCTTTAAAGACACAGAGAAGGATTCTTGTTTACATTTCCAGTTGAGGTAATGACTTTGTCATCAGTCTCTAAATGGAACTTCCAGGATAGCTAAGTTATTTTTATCATGTATTTAACCAATGTCTAAATCCCTATATCTTGTATAATGAAAAAATTATAATTGGACGAGGAGTCAGGAGGCTTTAATTCTGACTTTGGTTTTGCCACTAACTAGCAAACAATGTAATACCTCTACTTCGATAGCAATATCTATAAAGTGAGAGAGGTTATCATTATTAACTTATTCAGCAAATGTTCACTGAGCCCTTAATATGTACCAGGTTCTGGGAATATTATGACATATATGGCATAGGATGGAGAAGACAAATATGTCAAAATGTGCTATGTGCTAACTGTAGCTATGTTAATTTTTCCTAAGTATTAATACCATTTCTCTATTCTAACATTCTGTATATATGAGAAAAACATTCCCTAAACTATATCATATTGTTATATTATTTAACCAGAGGCAGTAAAAAAAAGCTCTTTCCCTCCATTTTGAAAAAAATGTATAGATATTTAAATAAGAAAGATAAGGCAAACCACAACTCACTGACAAACACAAAGAAAACTATTTAACATGGCAGAGTCAATGCTTTAAAATCAGCATTTGGGTATATATTTATCCAGTATATTTATTTTTGTAGTATCCTTTCCCAAGTTGGGGGTGGGGGAGGTGGCAAATGACTCATTAGCAAGGTTAAAAAAAAAACAGAATTCAATTACATCTGTCGACTCAGGCTAATTTACAAAATGAAAGAACTTGTAAAATTTTGAGTCAGCACTTCAGTTCAAACTGGGCTAAACTGGGGAAGTATGAACAATGTTAAGATGATCTCTTTCCTCATAGTTCCAAGATTACTGGCACATAAGGAGGTTGAATTCTAGGTAGCTTCATGGAAGTACAGAAAAATATGAGAGCTACAAAGAACCTCAAGAAAAGATCATTTAGTCTAATTACTCAGATAAAATGTCTGAGGGATAGAGACTTGCTCAGTGCTTTAACTCCTAATAAAGCCAAGAATAAGAATGCTGTGCTTCTCTAACTATTTTTAGGTTGAATATAATAGTCTATTTTCTGTCCATTAGTCTTGGGAGAGGCAAGAGGGTTCCTTTTTTCCCATCACTCTTTGCATATATCTGTATTTGTTTAATGAGTGTTATACATTCTAGTGCTAAAATTCAGTGAATTCTTTCATAGGTTTCCAAACATGATACCATTTCTCAGCTCTTGAGCAATCCTATTAGTTTGACTCTATAATATGGTTTGTAATCTCTTGCATATCTTTTTCTGTGATTGTGCATACAGAACATGACGTCTTTATTTCAATTACATTTGTTGAATGCATATTAATATGACATGAACCGTATAGTATTATCAATTAAAAATGGGATACCTAGACCATTAGTACTTTATTCTCCTCTTCATTTTATCTTGGTAGATTTTGTAAATGATTTATTAACATTTGTGAAGATATTTTAAAGTTTATTTCTCCAAAAATAATACCTTCATTTTTTAGCAGTCAAATAATATGCACCATCTCAATTATTTCCAAAATGCTATTTCATTGTATTAGGCAGCTGTTAAAGAATAAATACTGTTCTCTTCAAACTATTATCTGAGAGCTGATCAAAACATCTAGCAGGGAAGAGTTAAGATGCGGTTTGAAAAAGCATAATATTATGTAGTTTTTATTTTGAAAATGATTACATATCTGTTGTTTTAATAAGTGAAGTCACAGACAGTAAATTTGGGCAAAAGTCTTCTTGTTTTGGGGGGACACATGAGGGATACATACAAGGTTGATTTTCCACTGAGGGGGTAACCCCTAATGGGTATACCTGAATCCCTAAGAGATTATGAAATGTTTATTCTTATTCAAAACAATTATAAGTAAACATTGTTGAGAAGCCCTGACTCTCAGTTAATACTTCTGGAACATAAATTAAAAAGAAAAAACCTTAAATACAAATTGGCCAAATCTTCAATGAACAGTTTTATAAACATGGGACAAGTACTCTACTTTTTATATTCTGCTTTTGACACTTGGTCATGTCATCCAGATAGTAGTTAAACTAATTCAAGAGATTGTCTTTTTTTAAAAGTTGATAAAACTCTTGTATGTATTTTATAGCACTTGGTTGGCTTTCCTTACCACCTCATATTCAGTTTTGACAGTTTGCACCTTGTACTCTAGAAATGATAAAATATCATGAGAAAAAACTATGGTGATTTTTTTTTTTTACTTTTAGTGAAAAAAAGTATCAGAAGTCATACAATAAAGTCTATCTTTCTTAGATAGTTTGCCATATATAGACCTCAAGGATTCAGATGGCTTAATAGCTATCTATAAATGTTCATATCTAAGGCAATCAATGAATAAATCCATTTTAGGATCAGTTTGAACTTGCTTCATAATCCAACTTCACATATGAACACACACATGATTATGAAAAGTTGTATTAAACAAGAGATATTACTTGGACATTTGTGAACATGTGTTGCTCAAAAGATTCTAATGACTATAAATTTATATATGAATTCTTGTAAGATGACATATTATCACCAAAATGATTTGGCTGTATTTTCAATTTATCATTCTTTGGGTTTCTCCAAATTAACTGAATAAAAGATTGTAATTGTAGCTAAATCAGTCATTTCATGACTGAAAGTTTTATTTAAATGACCATTTTAAAGATAAAACCTGAATATAGGGAAATCATTAGAGGTTCAGAATTTCGGACAAACTTCTCCAAAGTGTAATATGTTAGTAATAAAGACTATTAGTAGTTTAAATAAAACCTTTAAAATAACTGTTAGATAATGAACACATTTAGATTGTCCAGACAAGGTGGGGCATAATTAATAGACTAACATTTAAATATCTGGAGGTGAAATGAGATAATATATTATAAAAATATAGTGGGTTATAGATTTTGCATCAATAAGAAGATATTACTCAAATAAGAGATATTGTCCGAGTTAAATTTTCCTAATTCAAATGGGGAGTATAAAGTTGACCCTAACAGCCTCACTGATCTATGTGTTAAGAACATAAAATTCATGGGCCACTGGAAGATGTAAGATTTGAGGTCAAATGATACTTCATATTCTAGGCCTGTAATTCTGAGTGTCAGACAAATCCTTAAATCTTGTGCTGCTTCAGTTTCCTTTTCAGCAAAATGGGTTTAATGGTAATTCCCAGCCACCTATCACAGGGTTATATTAAGACTTGTGATGTTTGATGAACACTTGTAAAACACTCTACTGTAAAGTTTAGTTAGCTTATAATGAAGTATACCTATATACCTATAGGATATATATAGAATATATACCTATATTCTTAAGGCAGGCAATTGATCTCTTGACTTTTTCAGTGCAGTATACACACATACACATACATATTTATTTGGCTCAAATATTTGAAAGTAGTTGTCAAGGACTGAGATGAGAGTGAGATTTTTACCTTACTTGAAAACTAGTCAGTTAACTTACTAGACTTTCAGGTAACAACTCCTGGGTCAGAAACAAAAACCTTATTATTCATGGCACAGTAAGCAGCAGGTGCTTTATGTTCACCTTGGTTCCTCTTGTCCCCCAAGTCCTATGGGGGTGATGTGGAGGGAGGCCCAAGTGGATGCTGTATAAGCAGTAAGTGTACAGCTGAGGAACGCTGAACTTAGAAAACCCCAATATTTTATAAGAAGGATGCATGCAAATCTGCTTAACATTTGCCCCAAAGGGAGACATTATCTGTCTTCTGTTCACTCTACAGATGTCCTTGAAAAGATAGTTTGGAATAAAACCTGTTAGTACTTGGACTCACAAGATGTGTAGAAGTGTGAGTCTGAGAAATATAGTGTAGGAGTAGGTTGCAGGCACACCATACTTCATTAATGAATGCTTCAGTATGCATCTCCTAAGATTGACTACATTCTCCTACAACATATTAGCATTATCACTCCAAAGTAAATTAGCATTAGTAGTTAACTTTTTCTTCATTCATTATTTGTTCACTTTCTTTTTATGCTAAAATATGAGTATCTTTATTACATGCAAGTATATATGATGGTGATTAATTTACTAGTTAACTAGTGTTCTATTTATAGTTCTTCAGTAAGAAGTAATCATTTGTAAATATATTCATGATCTCTGTTGTGTCCTATGGGATCATGAAAAATGATTGAATATGCAAAATTTGCCTTTGCTTGAAATGAAAAAAAGCATGATACTGAAATCTGGTTCCAAATGTAATATTATCAACATCAATAATAATAACTGGCATTTGTAAAGCTCCTAGAATGTATTAGACATTATGCCAACCCAAGGGTTTTACATCATTCATTTATTTAATTCTTATAGCAATCCTATGAAGTTTTTATAGATAAAGAAGTCGAATTATCTTCCTCAGGGTCAGCTAGTAAATGATAGAACCAGGACAAAGCCCAGGTTCATATAATTCTAAAGCCCATGCTCTCAACTACTTCTATATTATGCAGTTCCTATCTGCTGGCATGAGCTTTGCCAGTGCTAGCTTGGTTGTGCCCCATTAGCACAAATTATTTCCACAAAGCTGTCCACTGTTTGAAGGTGATGATAAATATCTTGACTTGTGACTTCTTGTGCCATTTAGAGGCATAACCATATTCATAACTTTAACAGCAGAAAGGCAATGTAGTGTCAAAAGAAACTGTTTCAAGGTAGTTGGAGACCCAAGTCCTGGAGTCAGACATAACAAGATTCAAATCCTGGCTTATTTCTTGACTAATGTGGGTCCTTGACATGTCAGCTAACCTCTGTATGATAACGCGTCTTTAAAATGTGCATGGCAAAGGCACTTCTGGGCTAGAGCAAAGTCAATGATGAAAAATGTCCTCATTGATTCTTCACTCAACTCCTCTCTATGGGGGTGAATGAGGACAGCAAGAGCAACCTAAACCTATGGCTGCTGAGGTTGCTCAGGTCTTCAGAACACTTGATACAAGATCCCAGAAGCATGAGCATCCACTTTTGGCCAGTCCTTCCTTCTTTCCAGGCAGTGACATGGACAAGCAGAATACATAAATTGTAATGACATTATGTATTGGCTGTACTGCCCTGACCTTGTTTGGAGGGTGAATCAATAAGTGTTCCTTGAGAGCACTTCTTTATGACTGTCTTCATTTCCTGTATTGTGCACATTTTAATAAACTCCTCCTCGGATCTTGTGGAGCAAATGTAATCACAACTGACTTTGACTTTAATTGTTGTTTACTGAATTTGCATGAGGCTTGCCATAGGGTTATGCCTATAGCCATAGGGTTTTTTTTTTTTTTTGAGGAGGTGGGGTAGACTGAGTCATGTACCCCACAAAAGGCATGTTCAAATCTTAATCTGTGTTCCCGTGGGACCTATAGGAACTTTGAATATGTAATTATTAGACAAGGTGTGTACTCATTTATGAGTAGGATTTTCAAAGATCTTGCTTAGATGATGTTTTAGTTTCCTGGGCTACTCAAGCAAATACCATGAAATGGGTCAGGTTAAACAATGGGAATTTATTCACTCATGGTTTGAAACTAGGAAAAAAGTCCAAATATAGGTGTCATCTAGATGATGATTTCTTCCTGAAGACTGGTGTTCTGGGGCTGGCTGCCAGCAATCCTTGGTCCTTGGCCTCTTTGTCACATGAAAATGCACATGGCGGCCTCTCCTAGCCTCTTCATTCTCTTTCAGGTTCTGCTGAATTTAGCTTCTTGCTTCTGTGGCTTTCTCTCTCTTGGGCTGAATTTCACTCCACTTATAAAGTACTCCAGTAATAGGATTAAAATCCAAACTGATTGTGCTGGGCCACACCTTAATGGAAGCAATCTCATCAAAAGGTCCTTACAATGATTTCACACATACAGGAATGGATTAGATTTTAGAACATGTTTTTCTGGGGTACATACAGCTTCAAACCATCACACTTCATCCTTTGGACCCTAGACAGACATGTTCTTTCTATATGCAAAATACATTCATCCCATCACAATATTCCAAAAACCTTAAGTCCTTTCAGAAACACTGCTTAGTACAAAGTCTCACCAAACTCAGTTAAAGGTATTGTCTGTTTTGGGGCACAATTCCCCTCTGTGAACCTGTGAAACCTAGAGAACAAGTTATCTGCTTCCAATATACAATGGAGGGAGAGGCAAAGGATAAACATGTACATTCCAGAAAGGAGGAACTGGAAGAAAAACAGGGGTCACAGTTCCCAAATAACTCTGAAACCCAGCAAGGCAAACACCATCACATCTCAAAGTCTAAGAGACATCTATGAATCAATGTTTTGTCCTCCAGTCCTGATGGAACAGCAGCCCCATTCCTTCCAAGCACTTGCACAGCAGCCATGCTCTCCTCAAACACTGGGATGGTGGCCTGGCTCTCTGTAACTCTGAGGCATAGGCTCCACCATCTCTGAATGTTGGGTGGGCAGCACTCTTCCCTTCAAAGTGCTTAGGCAGAAGACCTACCCCCTCCAAGCACCAGGTTGGACCCATCCCTTCCACATACATGAGTGGGCCTCCTCTCTTGGACTGAAGAGATATCTTTGGTCTAGATGTCAGTTTCCATGGTTCTGCCCTTGAAACCTTCCTTCAATTTGTCCCTTCTCTGTCTCTTTCAGTCCAAGCTGTCAGTGGTTCCAGTCATACAAATCTTGCACAAAACTTGTCAGTTTTGCATGTAGTTCACAGTGGTCTAAACCATCAGACTGTAGGACTTTCCACAGATCATTCTTGGATAACTACACCTCCAATCTTGACTTGATGACTGGTTCCATATTTAGTTAAACCCTCACATTGAGTACTATTCTCTGGGAACTCACTTTCTGGGAGCTCAGAGTTTTCCAAACCATCAATTTCTGTTTTCTTTGTGCTTAGGAGTTCAGTTCTCAGCTTCTCTCTTTCCTCTCACATTTTACTGGAAGCTGCAAGGAGAAACCAGGCAGCACTTTCCACACTTAGCTTCAAAATATCCTCAACTAAATATCCAAGTTCATTGCTTTCACGTTCTGCCTTCCATCCAACATCAGAACTCAATTTCTCCAAGTTCTCTGTCACTTTCAAAGAAGGATCACCTTTCTTCCAGTTTCCAATAACACATTCATCATTTCTTTCTAAGACCTCATTGAAAGTATCTTAAGCATCCATATTTCTACCAACAGTTTCTTCAAAGGAATCTAGGCCTTTTCTATTATTAAGCAACTCACAATTCTTTTAGCCTCTACCCATTACTCAAATCCAAAGCCATTTCCACACTTTTTTTGTATTTGAAATAGCAGCACCCCCTCTTTTGATACCAAAATCTGTTTTAGTTTCCTAAGCTGATCAAGCAAATGTAATGAAATGAATCAAGTTAAACAATGGGAATTTATTTGCTCAAAGTTTGAGGCTGGGAAAAAAGTCCAAATCAAGGTATCATCCAGGCAATGCTTTCTTCCTGAAGACTGGTTTTGTGGGGCTGGCTGCCAGTGGGTGATCGTTGGCTCCTCTGATACATGGCAATGTACATGGCAGCCTTTCCTGGCCTCTACTTTCTCTTCCAGCTTCCATGGAATCTCAGCTACTTGCTTCTATGACTTTCTCTGTCTCTATGTCTGTCTGAATTTCATTCTGCTTTTAAAGGACTCCAGAAATAAAACCCATCCTGACCAGGATGGGCCAAACTTCAACTGAAGTTAAAGGTCCTACTTACAATGGTTTCACATCCACAGGAATGGATTAGATTTAAGAACATGTTTTTCTGGAGTATATACAGCTCCAAACCAACATAGATGAGGCCAAATTGAATCAGAGTGGGCCTTAATATATAAGATTGGAGTCCTTATAAGCAAAGGAAATTCAGATGTAGATAGTGTAATTCAGAAGTCAGAAGAAGCCAGGAGTCAGTGGAAATCAGAGAAGCAGACACAAGGAGAGAGAGAGCCATATGAGGGAGGATTGCTGGAATGCTGTCTGGACAGAACAAGCCCTGCCAATACCTTGATGTTGGGCTTCTAGCCTCCAAAACCATGAAACAGTAAATTCCTGTTGATTAAGCCAACCAGTTTTGTGGTATTTGTTATAGCATCCCTGGAAAATTTAGATGGGGCACTGGGGGAGACACCTATTCCTAGAACAACTGAGAGTGGGGTCTGGGCAGTGTAACTCCAATTTGTCACCCCTGGTCAAACTCCAATCATAGTCTTGACTTTTCTTAACTTTGTGATCTGTTTTGCCCACTTTCATATTATTTACATTAAAGTATTGTAAAAGTTTCCTTATGATAGTTTTCTTTTTCCTCCCTGCTCTTAATATACAGGGGTATCTGATTCTGAATTCTGTTCCATTGAGCATGATTTCCACTAGCTATGGCAACAAAGAATACTAGGAAATACCTTCTCAAAGAATGATTGCTAAAAGTGCTTATTGTTGTCCATGATTCTTAGGGAATTCATAGTGATTAATGTTAAACTTGGAGTAACTCATGATTTCTAGCAGTCATGATGCCCTTTCAACATTTCTGAGAATGAGGTAAGGACTTTTTTTTCCCAAAGGACCATGTTCTAAATTTCCATGAGTTGCTTCAACATGCTGGATTATTCCAGTTTTCTCCCAGGGGATTCTAGAATATGTTACACAAATGAAGTACACCACATCCACCAACACCAAAATCCCATAGCAATCTCAGTTATATATATGCTAATTATATATTTGTTTACTTGGATTCCAGTTATGGACTTTTGAATGGAATTTAGAGAACAATGATATAAATTGAGAAGTGAAAGTGAGACCACCAAACCAAATAGTATTAAACATATTTTAGCCATACTTTCATTTATTCAAACAAAATATCTCACATGGAAATTCAATAGGATAAAAGATGAAAGAAGAGACACTTCAACTAAAGCAGGGGTGGCTTTAGGTCTGATGATAGTAGAGACCAGAACTCCTGCCTGGTCAATGCCCTTTCCCTGAACTGCCCCTCACCCTCTCCATACCAAGAGAGCTCTGAAGAAGCCCTAGGTTTCCATGGAGCACAGTTTGAAAACTCCTGATCTAAGTCAATCCTCTCACTTCAATTCCAGTTTACCAAATATTTATTGAGCACTTCCTACATTCATGACATTCTTCTAGGGGCTTAGGGTACAGAAAGGGCTGTTTCCAAACCTCAAGGGGCTTGCATTATAGAAAGGAGTAAAATGCAATTTAAGTTATTGTGGTCAATGTTTTGATTGAAGTCTGTTTAGGGCATTATGGGACCATAGTCAGAGGTGCAGTCTGGAAGCTGTGAAGAGGAATTGATCTGATGCTTGGCTTATCTCTACTAGGTCAAAGTAAACTGCATTTAGAACATAAATAAGATCTGGAATCTAATAGACTGGTGCAGAGGTAAGAGCCTAGGCTTTGGGGTCAGCTGGCCGGGCTTCACTCCCAGCCCATTTACCAAATGGGTCAACGTGAGCTAGAAAGACTTAACCTTAGTACTTTCACTGTAAAAGTGGTGATCACACTTCACCCAGGGTGTTCCAAATATTAAATTAGATAATGTATGCAAAGTGCTGAATCCAGTGCCCAGGGCATGGGAGTTGTTCAAAAATTCTTCTACCATTTTCTTCCCTCCCTGTCTCAAACCAATGTTTTTGGATGAAAGAAAGACTAGTTCCTAGGTATAGTGTCACCAAAGAGGAGACTGTACTTCCTAACACATATCTTTAAGGTGCTGCTATTTCAAAATTTGCCACTTCATGCCCTTTGGGGCAAAGAATAAACACTTCAAAAAATATAAGCTTCTAGAATTGCTACTGACACAGCAGAAAAGCTTTTTAGAATTTAAAATCTTTTATTTTAACAAACCCAAGTGGCTGGAAAATAAGCCTGATGTCATGAGTCATTTCTGCAATATTTCCCCTATAATTTGAGAGGCACATAAATTCAGGAACAAAGGTGAGCCATAATAAAAAGTAGTTGTGCATGCACACACATGCACACACACAGATGCCATTACTGCTTAATGAAGGTCAACTGTGAATGTTTAAACAAGTTCTATTACAGGGTAATTTAAATTTCTTATTTAAATATTTTAATCATATTTGAAACAGTTGAATTGTTATCAATTTACAAGAAACTGTTCAGAAATATGTAACAGGTTGACGTAACAGGTTATGTTTTAGACTGGAAGAATTGTTTTCTTTTGGGTTGTTTTAAATTTGTGAACATTACTGAAAATAAAATTCTACAAAGGAGTATTCCCATTATCTCTGGGTATGGAAAAAGTGAGTGGTATTTTTATTTTTATGTCAGTACTCAGGGCAATGTTTCTTATGATTGACTGGTGAGGAGTTTATTTGCTGTTACATTCCCCCCCCACCGCCGCCTCCGTCACCATCAGTTTGAAATAAATGTTGAAAGATGCCCCTGGGTAAATCATAATTGTTTTTCATCAACCCTTTTGCCTACAGGTTTCTGTGCATGCCCTTAATAAATAAATGTTTGTAAAAGTAACCTTACTATACTGGTTTTCCACTGAGACTTTGCCACCTAGATTTTTCATCATTCATTATCATCTACCAAACATGCCTCAAGCCTTTCATTTGAATCCAGTGATTCTTGCTCAGGGTAAAATAAATGAACCTACTCCTAACCGAAGCCCTAAAGGAATTTGGCTTTGCTTGCTTCATGATTTATTTCTTCTTTGTGTTTTTCAGGAGATGGAAACAACCTGTTCTGGAGGAGATAACCAGCTAGATTTTAATTTTCACCTCTTCCCAGAGTGCCTGGAATTCACACATCCTCACCCTAGTTTTCATAGCTATATTTTAAGCTGGCTTTAAAAATTCTTTTCTTGCATTTCTTTTCTGCTACTACAGTTTAACCTAAATGACATAGAACAATATCTTAAGTGGCTGTACTCTAAGGTTCATTTCACAATGGATTACATTTAGCATCCAGTCGTCCAATGACTTCAGAACTTCTTTCATATTGATCTTCACTATGCAGTGGATCATGCAGAAATAGTACAACTGGGCTCATTCCAGTCTATTCCCGGAAATGTGGCCCCCAAGCATGAGTGGGCAACAGAATACCTGTTTACAGTAAATGCTTATTTTGTAAATAGTTCATAAACACTGTGAAAGTAGAGAGAGGGGAAAACATTCTTATGAAAACATCTGTTCATCCAAGAGAATTACCCTCACTATATAATTCCCACTGGGCATTGTTCTGAGAACTAGATGAATTTATTTTGTGATTGTCAGGCACTTTCTCACAGAAGAATTGTGAGACTAAATTCCAGACTTCAAGAGTTCACAAGTACTCTAGACTCAAAATAAAGAAGCTGTTTAGCGTTTCTCATGCTGTTTGCTCCATTAAGGCAATTAAGACATCTAAAAAAGCCACAAAGACATCTATTTGTTTGGCAGATCATTCTACATTGAGGCTTAGTCCATTAAGAACCTTGGAGGGGAGATGTTTTTCTATGATATGGCTGACCTTCTTGAATGATCTCCTGCATTTGAATTTTTAAAAATGTTTTCTCTCTTTTTCCATAATAAAAAGACACAAAATGTTGGGGAGAAGAGTCCATAACTATCTTTGGGACTTTCTTCTAATATGCTATGGATTGAACAATCACTGGTAGGATAGAGTATTCATTAATGTAATTATATTTATTATTTCATGCAACAAATTATGTTAAATGCTTACTGCATACTAGGTACTCTGTGAAATACTGGGAGAATAGAGTAGATCAGATAATTCCTGCCCTGAGATTTCTTAATAAAATAGAGGCCAACAAGTAAGTCAACAGTGACCAAATAGTGTGAATCATGTTTTGTTAGTGCTGTAAATTGGTGTATGGCAGCACAGAAGGAGCAACCAGTTTAGCCTGGGGCTAAGAGCTCAGAGAAACCACAGTTTACATTTACCATTGAAAGACAAATGGGAGTTGCAGGGGTCATCTGGTAGTAGAGCAAAAACTGGGACTTATCTTCTAGCATGACATTCAATGAACTTTGAAGTAATGTCAACTAGAATGTAGAGAATGTGGTGAAAGGAATTGAAATAAATGGAGATTACAGTGTCATGAAAGATGAAGCTGAAGAGGGAGGTCCCCACCATATCATGAAAGGCCATGAATATTATATTCATAATATTTTAGGAATTTGAATATTATCTTGGAAGCTCTAGGGATCCAATATAGGATATTCTTTTTTTCTTCCTTTCCCTTTCCCTCGCTCTCCCCTCCCCTCCCCCTCCCTCTTCTCCTCTCTCTTTCCCTTCCTTCATTTTTATATATTGTTGAATTTGATTTGGTAAAATATAGTTAATTTTTTTGCATCTATGGTCACGAGAGGTTTTGGATTGCAGTTTTCTTTACTTATAAAGTCTTTGTATTGTCTTGATAGGGTAATGTTGACCTCAGAATAAATTGGAAACTTCCCTCATCTTCAATGCTCTGTTTATATAGATTTGGCATTAGTTCTTCCTTAAAACTTTGGTAGATATCAACACTGAAGTCATCTGAACCTGAAAGTTCCTAATGAGAAGATTTTTAACTGTAAATTCAATTTCTTTAAAAGTTATAAGGCAATTGAAGTTATTTCATTCTTCTTGAGTGAGCTTTGGCAATTTTGCCTTTCAAAGAATTGGTCCATTTTATCTAAGTTGTCCTTTTTTTTTTTTAGAATTACACTTTTTATACTATTTCCTTATTGTCATTTTAATATCTCTGAATCAATAGTGATGGCAACACTCTAATTTGAGATAATCATATATTATGACTTTTCCTGATTAATCTGTTTAATGGTTTATGAAGTTTTGAATTTTCAAAGAACTAGCTTTTAATTTCATTGTTTTCTTTATTTTAACTTGTTTTCTATTTTATTGATTTCTACTCTTCTGTTTATTATTTCCCTTCATCCTATTTATTTTCTACTAAATTTTGTCTTTTTTTCTAGTTTCTTAAATTGATGCTGAGGTTATTAATTCAAGATATTCTTTCTTTCTAATAAAGGCATTTAATACTGTATGTTTCACTCTAAGTACTATATTGGCAGCATTACACAAATTTTGATACGCTGTATTTCATTTTAATTCAATTCCAAAAAGTTTTAAATTTCACTTTTTTTCTCCTTTGATCCCTGAGTTATTTTGAATGCCCTATTTAGTTTTCAAATATTTGAGAGTTTCTCCAGATATCCATATGTTATTGTTGTCTAATTTGACTATGTTTTGGTCTGAGAACCTACTTTGTTTGATTTGAATTATGTTAAATGTACTGAGATTTGCTTTATGACCTAGAATGTGTTCTATTTTGGTAAAATGTTCTTTGTGCACCTGAAAAGAATTTTAATTCTCCTGTACTGTAGTGAAAAATCTATAAATGTCAATTTGGCCAAGTTAGTTAATAGTATTGTTCAAGTCTTTTTAAAAAATTTATCATTATTGACTTTCTGTCTACTTGATCTATCAATTATTGAGAGAGGGATATTGAAATTTCTGACAATAATTGTGGATTTATCTATTTCTCATGGTAGTTCTGACAGTTTTTGAAATTTATGCATTTTGAAGTTCTGTTATTATATGTTTAGGTTTTTAGGCCCTTTTGATGGATTGATTCTTTTTCACTGTAAAATAACTCTCTTTATTCCTGGTTACATATATATTTTTGCCATAAAACATACTTTGTCTTATATTACTATAGCCACTCGAACTTTCTTTTGATTTGTTATAGCTTGGCATTTCCTTTACCATCCTTTTCACTTATAACTTATCTGTATCTTTATATTTCAGGTGGGTTTCTTGCAGACAACATATAGTTGGATCTTTCTTTTTCATCCACTCTGATAATCTCTGCTTTTTAATTTGGGTTTTAGACTATTTATATTTAATGTGATTACTGATATGGTTGGATTTAAGTCTACCACCTTGGTATTTTTTCTACTTTCTCCCACCTGTTCTTTGTTCTTTTTTCATTATTTTTCTTCCTTCTTTTGGATTAAGTATTTTTATTATTCCAGTTAAGCCCCTTTGTTGACTTAGTGATAATACTTTGTTTTAGTGGTTGCTTTGGCGTCATTTTATACATCTTTAAAATATCATAGTCTAACTTCAGATAATATTATATCATGCACATATAGCGCACGAGTTTTACCATAGTATACTCCCATTTCCTGCCATCTGGCCTTTTTGTTATTGTTTCCATAAGTTTTATTGTTTTGTTATTGTCTCTATAAATTTTACGTCTACATGTGCCATTTAATGCTTTATCATTTTTTTCTTTATGGGTCAATTATCTCTTAAAGAAAAAAATCTTATATTTGCTCACCTATTTACTCTTTCTAGTCTTTTTATTTCTTTTTGTGGATACAGGTTTTCATTTGGCATTATTTTCCTTCTACTTAAAATACTTCTTTTAATTTTTTTTATAGTGCAGGTCAGCAGGTAGTGAATTTTTTCTGCTTTTGTATATCTGAGAAAAAATACTTGCCTTAATTTATGAAAGGTGTTTTCACTGGCTGAAGAATTATAGGTTGGTAGATTTTTTTCCCTCTACTTTAGAGATGTTGCCCCATTCTCATTTACTGTTTATTGTTTCTAATGAGATGACTACTGTACTTACTTTTGTTTCTCTGTACATAATGTATTTCTTCTTCATCCCCCTGGACTCTTTAGATTTTCAGTTTTTCACTAGTTTTAATCAATCTGATTATGAGGTATCCTGAAGTTGTTTTCTTTATGCTTCTTATGCTTGCATTCATTGAAATTGTTGAATTTATGGGTTTGAGTTTTCCTCAAGTTTGGAGAATTTTCAATCATTTCTTTAAATATTTTTTCTGTGCCCTACTTCCTTTGGTGATTCCCATTACATGTGTTTTAAGCTTATTGATGATGTCCCACAGTTAGCAATGCTCTGCTCATTTTTTATCAATCATTTTTCTCCATTTGCTTCATTTTGGATAGTTTCTATTGCTAAGTTTTCAAACTCAATAACTTTTTCTTTTGTAGTCTTTAATCTGGTGTTAATCCCATTCAGAGTATTTTTTATTTTATCTCAGACATTGTAGTTTTCTTTTCTAGAAGATAGAGTCTTTTTCATATCTTGAGTTTTTTTTTAATTTAATATGTCCAATACTTCATCTATTTTTTTTATAATTAAAATTTTTTTATTTCTAAAGGAGCTTTGGATTTCATAAATGTTACATAAAAAATATAAGGGATTCCCATATGCCCCCTTCCCTCCCCCCTTCCATACTTTCCCACATTAACAATATCCTTCATTAGTGTGGCACATTTGTTATAATTGATGAACCCATAGTGAAGTATTGACACTGACCATGGACTACAGTTTACATTATAGTTTATACTTTGTCCCACATCATTTTATAAGTTATGACAAAATATACAATGGCCTGTATCCATCACTGCAATGTTATGCAGGACAAATCCAAAGACCTGAAAATGCCCCCACATTACACCTATTCTTCCCTCTCCCATTGCTCAGAATCTCTGGTGGCCACTGCCTTTACATCAATGATAAGAGTTCTTCCATTGCTAGAATAATAATAAGTCTATAGTAGAATAATAATAAGTCTACTTTAGTCCATTGTTCATTCCCCAATCTTGAGGATATGGGATGGTGATGCCCACTCTGCTTCTAATTGAGAGGGGGCTTAGATCCCATGAGACTGATGGATGGGACTATCTTGCTTGCAGTTGCAGATACTCTCTGTTCCTTGGGATGGGCATTGTCCATCATCACATCCTTGTTAGTTGTCTTGGGTGAGTCCAATGAACTGGAGAGTAGGTTTTGCAACTCTTCTGAAATTCAGGGCTCAACTGGCATATGGACAGACCAAAGATTTAAGTCTCTGGGGCATATATTTATCAAGTATAGTGGTAATTAAGGGGTTCAAATAAAAGAGGCAGAAAAGCCATGTTTAGAGAACCTAGAAATGAGTCTAACTGTGTTACACTGAGGAGCATAAATTCCAAAGTAAGGTCCACTGACAGGGTGCCAAATTACTGAGGTGTCTGCTCTTATAATTTCTGGATATCTCTAGAGCCCTCAGGAGCCCTGCTATTTGAGGCACTGTTTACTGTATCAGTCAATGAGATCCTGCTGAAAGTTATATAAGCATAACCTCTGGAATAACCTCCTGATTCACTTTGAAATCTCTTAACCATAAAAACTCATTTGTATTTAATATTTTCCCCTTTTGGTCAAGGTCTTTTTCCAGATGCATTTCTAGTTGGTGCTTGGTAATAATCCCTCGGTGCCAGAGAGGATCATCACCGGGAGTCATGTCCCATGCCGCAGGGAAGATAGTCTGTTTATATGCTGAGTTTGGCTTAGACAGAGGCCACATTTGAGCAACACGAAGGTTTTCAGGAGGTAACTCTTAGGCAGTATGTAATACTAGGCTAAGTTTTAATTTCACAAGAAAAGGTTCATAAGTACAATCATCAGTGTCAATGGCCTGACATAATGGTCTGTCTTCCTTCACTAGACATTGCTCTTGCACTTGGAGAATTCTTGCTGTTGTATTATAGAATGTAGCAGAAACCCCCAGGATTGGAACTGAATATTCTTTCATTTGTTGTGTGACTGACCAAGACAATGTCCCATGAAAAATTTAACATATTCATATGTTTTAGAGGCATGCTCTAGGTGAACCCCTCCCCATGAGCCCCCACATCACTGACACCCTGCACTAGTGATCCTCCCCTGCCACTGCTGAGATCCTTCTGTGATCCAAAACCTCTCCAAAAATGAAGCCAATAAAATTAATAAGAAAATGAAATAATAATTTAAAATATAACCAATAAAATACAAAAAATTTAAAACAATTTGAAATAATGAAAAAATTTAAAAATGTAGACATTGTGTCTTTCATCACTGTAAGATATGTTGTCTTGTATGAACAATGGCATTTTCTTCCATATATTTCCCCAGTGTCTTAGTTTTTTTTCCTTTTTCTTCAAAGGAGCTTTAGGATACAGAAACATCACATAGAGAATACTGGTGATTCCCAATGCCCTCCCCAGTTTCCCCTCTCCCTTATTAACATTTTGCATGCATATAGTATATTTGTTACAATTGATGTAGAACTATTGAAGCATTGCTACTAACCATAGTCAATAGTTTACATTATGGTTTACATCTTGGATTGTACACTTTTATAGGTTTTGACAATATTTGAAGTGGCCTATATCTGTTGTTGCAAGATCATGCTGAACAATTCTAATGCCCTAAAAAATGCCCTATGTTCCATCTAATCTATTTTTCCCTCCCCCTCCCCTCAGAACCTATGATAATCACTAAGTCTCACTTTTTGGAGAATAATATTCATTGTTACTTGCAATAATATTGAGGGCTTGACATATTGGTCGGTTTTCTTTTATTAGGCACTATACTATACTATGTTCTTGACATATTCTTGCCTTCTAATTGAGAACATAGCAGGGATCCCCAGGATGGAGTTTTATATTTCCTTGTTTATTGTGTGGGTTTCCACCCACTGATATAGCACACTACGACAAGATGAACACTTAGATATTCCTAGAAGCCTGCCTCAGATGCATCCTTTCCCATATACCCCCTCCCACACCTGATACCATACAAAAGTAACCCTCCCCTGCCATATTTGCCAAAAGAACATTTCCAACATTATAGGTTTAACCACTGTAGCAGTTTGATATTATTTATGAATTCTAAAAAGAAATATAGAATTCTTGTAAACTGGTCAGTTCCTCTGGTGTGATAACCCTTTGATTGTATTAGATTTAGCTGAGATGTCTGATTAATTTATGTTAAGATTAGGGCTCTGATCCAACCACATCATTAGAGTGTGACTCAGCATTGAATCCCAGTTCCCTTGGGGATAAAACAGATGTTCACACAGAAATAAATACACAGAGAAGAAGAATACAGGAGAAGAAAGATGGCTCATTAGACATGGCAGAGGTCCCAGGAAGAGAGATGAGACTGATAGTTTACAGCTGACTTTGTAAAGAGAACCGAGAAGCTGATCCCAGAAAGAAATGAGCTCTGGGGAGAGAGATGAGCCTTATACCAGCCTACAGCTGAGATCTGAAGAAGCTGGGACCTCAGAGCCTTAAAAAGAAAGAGGAAGGCTGAATCCTTGCAGACATAGCCCATTACCTTGTGTCAACATGTGGCAACAGACTTTGGGTGAGAAAGTACCTCTTATAGTACCTTGAGTTGGACTCTTTAGGGCCTGGTAACTGTAAGCTTCTACCCCAGATAAATAACATTTATAAAAGCCAACAGATTTCTGGCACTTTGTTTCAGCACCCCTTTGTCTCACCAATACAACCACATATCTGCAAATCCCAAGAATTCAACTGCTCCTTCCCTTGACCCTCCCCCCAGACCCATGGATAGTCCAACCCACCCCCCCCACTCTATTACCCCTCACAGACTAGCACCACCAAACCCAATCATGTCACTGCACCACTGTCATGCCCATCTACTGCCCAACCATACCCTTCCACCATATCATAGATTTTGCCCTTATGGGCATTAGCTCACCACCCTCTACTCCCTTTCTGTCTCCTGTACCTGTCTTACAGACTTTAGCTCTGTGAGTCTGCTCAATTTGCTTAATTCATATCAGTGAGGTCAAGTAATATGTGTCCTTCAGTGCCTGACTCACTTCACTCAATAAGGTCTTCAAGATTCATCCATATTATCCTATGTGTTAATACTGCCTTCCTTCTCACAGCTGAGTAATATTCCATTGTTTATATATATATACCACAGTTTGCTTATCCATTCATTTGTTGATGGGCATTTGGGTTGCTTCCAACTTTTGGCAATAGTGAATAATGCCGCTATGAACATTGGTGTGCATATGTCTGTTTGTGTCCCTGCTTTCAATTCTTTTGGATATATATCTAGTAGTGGGATTGCTGGATCATATGGCAGTTCTATAGTTAGCTTCCTGAGGAACAACAAAACTGTCCTCCATGATGGCTGCACCATTCTATATTCCCACCAGCAGTGGATAAGCATTTTCTTTCTTCCACAATCTCTTCAACACTTGTAGTCCTTTTTTTATTTTTTATTTTTTATTTTTTATTTTTTTTTTATTAGCCACCAGTCTAATGGATGTAAGATGATATCTCATTGGAGTTTTGATTTGCATTTTCCTAATAGCTAGTGATGTTGAGAATCTTTTCATATGCTTTTTAGCCATTTGTATTCCTTCTTTGGAGAAACATCAATCCAAATCTCTTGCCCATGTTTAAAATGTTTTTTTTATCTTTTTATTTTTGAAATGTAGGATTTCTTTATATATGCTGGATATTACCCCCCTATTGTTGGTTACCAAGTATATTTTCCCATTGAGTAGGTTGTCTTTTTACTTTGTTGACTAACTCCTTTGAAGTGCAACAGTTTTTAATTTTGAAGAGGTCTCATTTATTTATTTTTTTCTTTCATTGCTCATGCTTTTGGTGTAAAGTTTATGAAATCATTTGCTACTACAAGGTCTTTTAGATGCTTCCTTACATTATCTTCTAGGAGCTTTATGGATTTGGCTTTTATGTTTAGATCTTTGATCGATCTTCAGTTAATTTTTGTTTAAGGTGGGAGGTGGTGCTCTCTCATTCTTTTGAATATGGATATCCAGTTCTCCATGCAACATTTGTTGAAGAGGCCAGTTCTCCAAGCACCATTTGTTGAAAAGGCCATTCTCTCCCAGTTGATTGGGCTTGTTGAATATCAGTTGACTGTATATGCAAGGATCTATATCAAAACACTCAATTCAGTTCCATGGGTCAGTATATCTATCCTTGTGCCAATACCATGTAATTTTGACCATTGTAGCTTTGTAGTATGCTTTAAAGTCTGGTAGTGTGATTCTTCCAATTTCAGTTTTCTTTTTCAATATGTCTCTTGCTATTCAGGGATCCTTGCTCTTCCAAATAAATTTCATCATTAGTTTTTCCAATTCAGTGAAAAATGCTGTTGTAATTTTTATTGGGATTGAATTAAATCTGTAAATCAATTTGGGTAGGATAGAAATCTTAATGATGTTTAGTCTTCCAATCCATAAGCAGGGAATATTTTTCCAATTTTTAGGTCTTCTTTGGTTTCCTTTAACAAAGCTGTGTAGTTTTCTGCATACAAGTCCTTTTACATCATTAGTTAAGTTTATTCCTAGGTATTTGATTCTTTGATTGCTATTGTAAATGGAACTTTTTTCTTGATTTCCTGCTCAAATTCCTCACTATTGGTGTACAGAAATGCTACTGATTTTTGCACATTGATCTTATATCCTGCCACTTTACTGAACTCATTTATCAGCTCTAGAAGCTTTTTTTGTAGATTTCTCAGGGCTTTCTGTGTATAAGATCATGTAATCTGCAAATAGTGAAATTTTTACTTCTACCGTTCTAGTTTGGTTGCCTTTTTTTTAAGATTTTATTTATTTATTCATTTATCCCCCCCTTGCTGCCTGTGCTTGCCGGGTCAGCCAACCACGCCATGCGGGTGGGCTTGCCTTCACCAGGAGGCCCCGGGAACCGAACCTGGGGCCTCCCATATGGCAAATGGGAGCCCTACTGATTGAGCCACAGCCGCTTCCCTTGGTTGCCTTTTATATCTTTTCCTTGCCTAAGTGCTCAAGCAAGTACTTCTAACACAATGTTAAATAAGAGAAGTGACAGTTGGCATCCTTTCTTGTTCCAGATCGTAGAGGGAAAGCTTTTAGCATTTCACCATTGAATATGATGTTAGCTGTGGGTTTTTAATATACACCCTTTGTCATGTTGAGGAAATTTCTTTCTATTCTTATCTTTTGAATTGTTTTTATAGGGAAAGGGTGCTGTATTTTGTCAATGGTTTTTCTGCATCAATAAAAATGATCATGTGATTTTTTTCTTTCAATCTGTAAATTTTGATGTATTACATTGATTGATTTTCTTATGTTGAACCATCCCTGCATACAAGGGATGTAACCCACTTGCTCATGGTGTGTAATTCGTTTGATGTGTTGTTGAATATGATTAGCAAGTATTTTGTTGGGGATTTTAGCATCCAGGTTCATCAGAGAGATTGAGCTGTAGTTTTCCTTTCTTGTGGTATATTTATTTGGCTTTGGTATTAGAGTGAGGTTGGCATCATAGAATGAGTTAGGCAATGTTCCCTCCACTTCCATTTTCAGGAAGAGTTTAAGCATGATTCAGTTATTTCTTTCTGGAATGCTTGGTAGAATTCACCTGTGAAACCATATGGTCCTGTGCTCTTCTTTGATGGAAAGTTTTTGATGACTAATTCAATTGTGTTACTTGTGATTGGTCTATGGAGTTCATCGGTATCTTCTTTCATCAATGCAGGCTGCTTGTGTGTTTTTAGAAATTTGTCCATTTCATCTAAGTTATACATATTGTTGGCATACATTTGTTCAAAGTATCCTCTTATGATACTCATTATTTCTGTGAGATCACCAGTGATATTCCCTTCCTAGTTTCTTATTTTATGTATTTGCATCTTCTCTCTTTTTTTCTTTATTAGTCTAGTTAAGGTTTTGTCAACTTTACTAATCTTTTCAAAGAACCAATTTTTGGTTTTGTTAACATTATCCCATGCTTTCTTATTTTAAATTTCATTTAACTCTACTCTAATCTTTGTTATTTCCTTCTTTCTACTTGCTTTGGGATAAGATTGTTTTTCTTTTCCTAATTCCTCCAGGTGTACAGTTTGAGAGTTTGATCTTAGCTCTTCCTTCTTTTTTAATATAGGTATTTATGGCTATAAATTTCCCTCTCAGCACTGCTTTTCCTGCATCCCATAGGTTCTGATATGTTGTGTTGTCATTTTCATTTGTTTCAAGGTAGTTGAAGTTCAAGGTAGCCAATCTGGTTCTCTACCCCTTACTGATTTCCAGCTTCATTCCATTGTGGTCAGAAAAATTACTTTGTATAATTTCAATCTTTCTAAATTCATTGAGAATTGTTCTGTGACCTAGCATGTGATCTATCCACACATGTGATCCATGTGTGCTCAAGACAAATGTATATCCCACTGCATTTGGGCATAATGTTCTTTTTATGTTTATTAGGTCTAGATCCTCTAACATATTATTCAAGGACTCTGTTTCTTTATTTATCCTCTGCTTAAATGTTCTATTTAATGGTGATATTGGTGTGTTAAAGTCCTCCACTATAATTGTAGAGGCATCTATTTCTCCACTTATGTTTTCCAATGTTTGCCCCATGTATTTTGAGGTGCCCTGGTTAGGTGCATAAATGTTTATGATTGTTCTTTCTTCTTGTTAGATTACCCCTTTTATTAATATATTGTGTCCTTCTATGTCTCTTACAATAGTTTCATATTTAAAGTCTATTTAGTCTGATATTAGTATAGCTACTCCCGCCCTTTCTTGGTTATTGTTTGCATGTAAAATTGTTTTCCAACCATTCACTTTCAACCTCCTTGTGTCCCTGGGGCTAAGCTGAGTTTCTTGTAAACAGCATATAGATGGGTCATATTTCATTTTTCATTCTGCCAATCTGTGTCTCTTGATTGGAGAGTTTAATCCATTAACATTCAGTGATATTACTACTAAGGCTTTACTTACATTAGCCATATTTTCTTTAGGTTTATGTATGTCATATGTTGTTTTTATTTCTCTTTTTATCTTTTTAGTCATTCTTACCAATATTCTTCCTTTCTATACTCTCCTCCAACCCTCTCTCTCCTGTTTTTTCCTTTCAACCTGCAGAACTCCCTTTAGTATTTCTTGAAGGGCATGTTTTTTGTTGACAAAGTCTCTTAATTTCTGTTTATCTGTGAGTATTGTGAACTGTCCTTCATAATTGAATGCCAGCTTTGCTGGATAAGAATTCTTAGCTCACAGTTTTTCTTTTAGCAACTTAACTGTGTCATACCACTGCCTTCTTGCCTCCATGGTTTCAGACGAGAAATCAGCACTTAATCTTATCAAGTTTCCCTTGTATGTGATGGATCTCTTTTCTCTTGCTGCTTTCAGTATTCTCTTTTTTTTCTTGAACATTGGTCAATTTAACAAGTTTGTACCTTGGTGTAGACCTGTTCAGATTTATACTGTTTGTGGTGTGCTGTGCTTCCTGGACATGTATGTCCACGTCCTTTAAAAGAGTTGGGAAATTTTCAGCCATTATTTCCTCTAACACTCCTTCTGACCCCTTTACCTTTTCTTCTCCTTCTGGGATGCCTGTAATGCATATGTTTGTGCATTTCATGCTGTTGTTAAAATCTCTAAGTCCCTGCTGGATTTTTTCTATCTTTTTATCTGTCTATTCTACCATCTGTCTGATTTCAGATGTACTGTCTTCAACATCACTGATTCTTACCTTTGCCTGTTCAAATCTGCTGTTATGTGCTTCCAGTGTATTTCTGATTTCTTGCATTGTGGTATTCATCACCATCATATCCATTATCTTTTTATGTATGTTTACAATTTCTTCAGTCTGATCTCCCAGTGTCTTCTTAATATCCTTAATCTCTTCCTTCTCTTTATTAAGTTGATTCATGGTATTGGTTTGGACATCTCTCATTAGTTGTTCCATGTTCTGCATCTCTTCCTGTTTTCTAGTTTGTTTCTTAGACTGGGCCATGTCGTCCTGTTTCTTAGTATGGCTTGTAATTTTTTGTTGGTGCTTAGGCATCTGTTTATCTTGATGGGTTTATTTGGTTGGTTATCTTCTCTTTCTGCTCTAAGGCTTTATTTGTTGTTTCTTTGTGTGTGGTAAGGTTACTTTTTGACACTTGGTTCCTCTTGTTCTATATCCTTGCAGTTGTCTGTGTTCCCTTGAAAAAAATATTAGGACCAGTGAAAAGTAAAGAGATAAGAAGAGAAAAAGAATAATAGTAATAATAATTTTAAAAAGGTAGAAGAGGAATCATATGAGAACTAGGAAACTAAATAACAAGTCTAGTGAAAAATCATAAAAAATACAGAGGAATAAGAATTTAAAAAAAGGTGGAATAGAAAAAATGAAAGAAGCAGCAAAATAAAAAGAAAAAAATAGAATGAATTAAAATGCCAGACAGATGAGAAGAGAATGAAAGGGGAAACAAGGGAGAGAGAGTAGAAAAGAAAAAATGAAGACCAAACAAGACTAAGGTGAATGAAAGAAAAGCAACAGAAGTCAGAAGAAAGAAAAATTAAGGAAAGAAAAGAAAAAGTAGGTTGAAATAATAAGTAAATTTAAAAAAGGGAAAAAGAAAGGGAAAAGACAACAAACAAGAAACAAAACAGCAACAAAAAAACAACCCAGGAAAAACCGCCTTTCCTTTTAGGCCCCTAGGGACCTTTTCAGGATGCTGGTGCTCATTAGTTAATCTCCCTGCAGCCTGCCCACCTCAGGTAATGTACACAGTTTTAGGAAAGAAAAAGAAAAAAAAAAAAAAAAAAGAAAGAAAGAAAAGAAAAAGAAAAAGAGAAAGAGAAAAAGAGCCAAAAAAAGATTTAAAAAATCCCTAAAACAAAACAACAGAATTTTAGTCTATACATTCCCTATCACAAGGTGCTAGCTCTGTGCCTGCTAACTCACAGCTATTGGGACTCAAACCAGTGACCTTCTACATGCAAGGCAGGAATTCCTCCACTGAGTTACACCAGCTCAATTGGTTAAATAGGCTTCTGAAAGCTTGTCTGGCTCTTCACTCCCCCCGATTCCCTCAGCTGACTTTGACTTCTAACAGTTTTCAGGCGCCAGGCTAGTTAGTTGCCTGTATTCACACCCTACCTGATCTAGTTCCTGCCTCTCCCATGGCAGCTGGGCATGACAGCCTGTCTGAACAGATCCCCTCTTACCTCTCCCTGGGGCAACTTCAATGCTGGCTGGTGTCCTCCCTGAGATTCCAAGGGGTCTCAGGTGGCCAAACCCACCAAAAATAGACCACTCTTCACTCTCTGCCGGACCCCTCTTCTTCCCAGGGAGTGTTCCCTCGTACTCAGCTGGCTGGTAAGAGTCAGGGGTTCCATGGAAGCTTGAGGGTGGGGCTTATGTGCCAACCATTTCGAGCCACAGGGGTGAGCAACCCATGGTTTTCCCTTGGCCTATTTGTCTCTTTGTTGTGCTCCCTCTTGAACCAGGGCAACCTTCTGTTCTGTAGATCCCCAAAGCCTCCCTTGGGTAGGTTTTTACCATTTCTCTGCCATTTTTTTGCGAGAAAGCTAAGCAATGCCTACCTACATCAAATGTTATTTTCCCAGAACTCCCACATCTATATTTCTTGAACACATGGAATATATTTATAATAACTTCTAATGACATGCTTTACAATTTCTATCATCTGTTATCACTTTTTATTTATTGATTTTTGTCTTCAATGTGGGTTATGTTTTCCTGCTTCTTTGCATGCGTGGTAATTGTTTGATTATATGAGAGACATTGCAAATTTTACTTTGTTAGGTGCCAGGCAAATTTTATTCTGAAAAATTTTCTTGAGCTTTGTTCTGGGACATGGTTAAATTACTTGGAAATCATTTAATCTCTTTGGATCTTGATTTAAATATTCCTTAGACAGGCCAGACAAGTATTGACTTTAGCACTATTTTTTCCCCGCTAACGAGGCAAAATCCTTCTGAGTACTTTACCTGATACCCTGTGAATTATGAACTGTTCTACTTTTGCTAAAGGGAATGATAACTATTAGCCATATGTGTTCCAAGGAATTTTCTCTATTTTCCTCTTGGGAAATATCCCCCAGCCTCAAGTCATTTCTTCTCATGTATGTATTTATCAGAACACAAGTGAATACTGAAGGGGCACTCTATGCAGATATACAGAGTTGTCTCTCTTTGTGTAGTTCTTTCCTCCATGGTATTCCATTCTGGGATGTCCAGCCACCCTGATCTCCCCAGACTCTCAACTCCATCTACTCCATTCATTAAGATGATGAGACTTTGCTTGGGTTTTCCCTCCCTGTGCCATAGCCTGGAAACTCTCCAGGCATTAAGTTGAGGCAAACATAGGGATCACCTCTTTATTTCCCTGTCTCAGACACAGCTTCTCTGTGACGTCAGATATCCAATGTTTGAAAATGTTGTTTTTTTGTATTTATCCAGTTTTTTTTTTTCAATCAAGAGAGTAAATTTGGTCCCTGCTAGATTTATATTGGTTGAATGCATAAATTCCATTGTAGGTTTTAAAGAATGGAAGTGACATAATCATTTTTAAATTTTGAATGCTAACTGTTCTAGTTAAAGTTCTTTAGAGAAACAGAACTAGGGTTACCATGAATTCCTAGTAAAAGCTGGCTGGCTGAAGTAGAGATAGAAATTCTTATTTCTGATTGATGAAATCATCAGTTTTCCCTTTAAGGCCTTCAAGTATTTAGATGAAATTCCTCTCATTGCTGAAGTCTTTGTTGATAGTAGATGTATGTAATCTGCCACAGATGCAGTCAACTGGCTAATGAGGTAAATGCACAAAATACACTTACAGTAACATTCAGGACAATGCTTGCTTGACCAAATAACTTGACACCATAATCTAGTCAAGTTGATACAAGAAATTAACCATCACACTAACTATAATTTAACGCAGAGTATAGATTTTAGGGAAGATTAGTTAAAATTACCTTCATAATAATGTGGACAAAAAATGATATGACAATGGAACATGGGATAATTAAATATTTTGTAGTTATTCAAATACAAAGTTTACAAGGACCATTGGTGAGATTGAAAACAATTTGTGATATAACATTATTTTTTATAAATAGCAGAGTACTAAATCATTTTTATAATATTTCACTGAATGAAAAAAAGAAACCACTGATAAAATTCTACATTTAGGAAAAAAGGCAGCAGAAACACACAACATTGTCTCCACTGCATAGTAAAACCATGAGTAATTACATTCCCTAATGTTTTTCTGTATTTTCCAATTTTTCTTTGATAGTAATTAATTTGTAATAAAAACTAAACTTTTGAAGATTTTTAGAATCTAAAATTAATAGCAGTAAAGATTGATTGGTATTAGTGAATAGTGTAAAGGAGGGTTTTAGGTTAATTCTTTTATTTCTAGTTTGTAGTTTGGGTGGATAACTATAAAAGTAATGAGCCCCAGGAAGAGAGGAACCCAGGAAGCCTGAACCCTGGCAAACGTCGGCAGCTGTCTTGCTCTAACACATGGCAACAGACTTTGGTGAAGGAAGAAAATTATGCTTTACTGCCTGGTAACTGTAACCTTCTACCCAAATAAATACCCCTTTATAAAGACCAACATGTTTCTGGCATTTTGCATCAGCACCCGTTTGGCTGACTAATACACCTGTCTTTTTACCTGGTAATATATTAAAGCATAATGATATGTTTATATTTATGCATATTATGCATAATATAATTGTTTTCAAAAGCATGGTACTCTTGGTTAATAGGAGTCATTTCCCAAGTACTAAAAAAATACCATGTTAAAAAATGGTAAGAAAATTCTGTATGACAATAGTACCTGACAAAGAATTTTTGTGTGTGGTCAATCTGTGGACACCAACTCTATTTTAAGCTTTTTGAAATCAAGCAATGTGCTTTGTCCATCTAGCATAGTCTCTGGGACATAATTGAACCACAATAAATATCTGCTGAATGCATCACAAGGAATGCATCATGATTGAATAGACGGGAGATTAAATTCATATAAAAAATATGCACCTGGATGCAGTTTCTTGCATATTTTTCCTTGTTGTCATTCTTTCTTCATTATACACATTCTCTTTAGTTGTCTTATATAAGTAAAGACTGGAGAAGTGAAGTGTATATATATATTTAATATATTTTTATCACAGAAGTTGTGAACTTACAAAACAATGATGCACATGAGTAGAATTCCCATACAACAACTCTTCACCAACATACCACACCATTGTGGAACACTTGTTACAGATTATGAGATAATATCATGAGATAATATCATTAGACTACTACCACTAACTGTGGTCCATAGTGTACATTTGGAATATTTTTTCCATATCCCCTATTATTAACACAGTACATCTTTGGCATTGATGCAAGACTAATTCAGTATTGCTCTTAACTATAGTCTATAGGTTACATTAATTGTATTTTTCCCATGTTTCTCCACATTCCCACCACCCTGCAATAGTGGCATACATCCGTTCTAGTTCACAGAAGGATATTCTTGCATTTTTACTATTAGCCACAATTCTCATCCACCTCTGGGTTTACTGTGTTATTCAGTCTCTAGATTATCCTCTAGCTCTCTTTCAATGACATTTACATCTCTAGACTACCCCTTCAGCCACAATCCCATTTTTAAACCAGCTGCTACTCACTATAATGTGTTATCATCAACTTTATCCATTTCCAACATTTATAGTCAAGTTAAGTAAAACTTCTACATACATTAAGTATCAGTAGTTCTTCTCAACCCTCCTCTTATCTTCTAATAATCTTTACTCTAGGTTTTAACTTTATGCATTTATTCTTCATATTTAGTTCTATTAGTGAGACCATGCAATATTTGTCCTTTTGTGTCTGGCTTATTTCACTTAGCATAATGTCTTCAAGATTCATCTATGTTATCATATGTGTCCCAGTTTCATTTTTTTTTACTGCACTGTAGTATTCCATCATATGTATATACCACATTTTGATTATCCATTCTTTGGTTGATGGACACTTGAGTTGTTTCCATCTTTTGGCATTTGTGAACATGCTGCTGTGAATATCAGTGTGCAGATGTCTGTTCGTGTCAGTTTTCAGTTCTTCTGGATATATTCCTGAGGAACTGCCAAACTGTTTTCCATAGAAGCTGCACCATTTTGCAGTCCCACCAATAGTGAAGTAGTCTTCCTATTTCTCCACATCCTCTCCAGCGCTTATTGTTTTCTGTTATTTAAAAAAAAAAATAATAACCATTCTATGCTGTGTGAGATATCTTGTTGTCATTTTGATTTGCATTTCCCTAATAGCTAGTGATATTGAATATTTTTTCATGTTTTGGCCATTTGTATTTTCTCTTTGGAGAAATGTCTAAGTCATTTGCCCATTTTTTAATTGAATTGCTTTCTCTTTTATTTTTGAGTTGTATGATCTATTTATATAGAGTGGAAATCAAACCCTAATTGGATATGTAGTTTCCAAGATATTTTTAGAGAAATGAAGTATATTTTTACCAACATTTTATTATGAACATTTTCAGGCATTCAGTGAAGTTTAAAGAATTTTACAGTGATCACACTTTTAACATTATATGTGATAGAGGGATTTATAATTATTTTATTTGCTTTATCACCTTTCTATCCATCTACCTATTCCTCTATTTGTCCATCAATCCATCTTACTTATTGATGCATTTCAAAGTAAATTGAAGAAATTTTCACCTCCCATTAAATACTTCAATATAAATATTTTAAACTAGAATTCAAAATTTGTTTGCAGTGTTTTCCAAGATGAAATCTACACACAATGTAAAGCACATATTTTAAATGTACACTTGCATACTCCTATGTAACTCAAACCCCTATCAAAATATAGAACATTTTATTACCATCCTAGAAATTTCCCTCATGCTCCTTCCCAATCTCTACTGCCACTGCCCTAGTAATAACTGCTGTTCTGAAATTGTTTCCACTACAAATTACTTTTGCCTGTTCCATAATTCATTTTAAATGAGAAAATAGGTATATATTCTTTGTATAAGATTTCTTTCACTCTTATGTTTTGAGATTTATTTATGTTGCATTATCAATATTTTGTTTCTTTTTACTGCTGGGTAGTAGCTCATTATATGACCAAGCCACAGATTAGTTATCCACTCATTTATGGAAGGACAAAGACATATAGACTGTTTCCAGCATTGGGCTATTATGATTAAGCTGCTGTGAACATTCTTGTGCATGTCTTTCTCTAGGCATATATTTTAATTTCTCTTGGGTAAATAACTAGGAGTGGGATTGCTATGTCATAGAGTATGTTTTAGTTTTATAAGAAACTGACAAATATTCCTTTTCCAAAGTGGTTGTAGCATTTTATATCTGGGCTAATATTTGAGAGCTCCAATTGCATATCCTCTCCTGGTGTTGTCAGACTTTCCTTTTGTTTAACATTTGTGTAGCAATATCTCATGGTGGTATTCATTTGCATTTCCCTGATGAGTAATGATGATGAGCACTCTTTCAAGTGCTTATTGGTCATTTGTATATTCTTTGGTGAAATCTCTGTTCAGATATTTTGCCCATTTTTAATGGATTATTTGTTCTTTTATTACTAAGATATGTGAGTTCTTTGTATAACCTGGATACCAGTCTGTTGTCAGCAATGTGTTTTGCAAATATTTTCTCCCAAATGTTTTCTTAGCTATGGAAAGCAGAAGTTTTAAATTTTGGTGTTTTACAATTTGATATGATTTATCAACTTTTTTCTTTTATGGTATAGCTTTCTGAGTCCTGTGTAAGAAATCTGCCTGTACCAAAGTCTCAAAGATATTAAAATGAAGCATTTGATATTTTTCTTACTCTAGCATGCATATTTGAATTTGGAATTTAAGGATTATTGTTAATTAAAATGATTTGTCTGGAAAAATGCCCAACTGAATATTTTTCTCATTTGTGTTCAAAGCTAGATAAACATTTGAAAGTAGAGACAAAATTTGATGCTTTGTATTCCTCATTCAAGCTACACAAGATCTTGCACATAGTAAGTGCTCAAAATATTTGCCACTCACCTTTAATTTGAAATAACTGCTCCTAAAAAAACTGAAATAATCTAGAATTTTGAACTTCGGAAAATGTTTCATATAAATTTGTGTCCATCACTTAGCATTCCTTGCTCTCCAAAAAAGTAAAGTAATTAATTGGTTTACTCTCATGGTGTGAAAGATTTTTTTTTTTTTTTTTTTTTTTTTTTTGCTTTTGTTTTTGTTTATCTCTCTTCTTTTGAAGAGAACACAAAGGAAAAGGAAGAACAATTTTTATGTCTTGGAGTGGACTATGCCTGGGGATGTAATTTCAATGTCACTGTTAAAACCTTGGAAAAGAGATTTTTATAGTCAGGTTCCTATAGCCTTCAGAGGACTGGCTAAGCCTCACAGCTGTTTGTCATAAATCATAGCAAGCAAAAGATTGTGTTTAAAAATATTTTAAAAATCTTGACTGGATGTTTAATTATAGTTATCATAATGAGGGTGATAGGCAGGGTAAACTGGGGGACCGTAATTGAACCATAACATACATCTTAGGCACTGATGCTCATGGAATAGCTACAGATTTTCAACTGTGTGTAGGATGCTAGTTGGCTTGCATTCTCTTTTGGTTTCAAAAGCCTGAAGGATAAAGTGTGGCACAATGTTTGGTGATACTGAGGATACTGAGCCTGAGGCAGCACAGCACAGTGGACTTTAAAGTCAGACTGTAAAGGTCTCCCTCCTAGCTCTGCCGGTTACTTGCTCTTTAGTCTTTGGTAGTTACTGAATCTTTCTTTCCCCAGGATGAGGATGGTGATAGTGCTGATATCATAGCAAGGAAAAAGGATTAATGAGATGATACATGTGAAGCTCCCTGTTGCGTATAGCATCACTTTATACATGGCAGCTATTTTTATTTAGTATTATTACTCTTCATCAGCATCATTGGTGTCATTGTTATAGTAGTAATAGCCGTGATAGCCATACTAGTACTCCAAATTTGGGGGGATGTAAACACCAAGGCTTTCCTTGGTCTGCCTACACCAATGTAGACAGAGTGACCAAACAATTTCTCTTTCTCCTCACTTGCCCTTAGTTAGATAGAGATCTGCTGGTTCATCCGGAAGCCTTTCTTCCGTCTCTAGTCTCCAGAGCAGTTGCCGTGGCCGCACACGCTTCCGCATCTGCAATATCAATTCCTCGACCTCCTCTCTGTCTGCCTTCCTTCTGAAAAATCAGCACTTACAGAGTCAGCACCTCTAGTCATGGACTCACATTGTCAGCACTTTTCCAACTCCGAGGATCATAAAACCTGAGGGAAATGAAAAATTGTACCTTATCAGAAAAACGCAGAAGTTTCTGTTTTAATACTCCCTTTGGGTTTATAATTAAACCTGGCTTGAGGGAAGAGATGTTTCGCGGAAACTAGGGACATTCTCCCTTGTCAGGAATGTGATTTTCTTACGCTCTTTTAAAGCAGAGACAAGAGAATGTAGAGCAAGTATTCAGTGACCAAGAGAGGCAGGGGACGGTGCTGTTTCAAAGGCCTCTCCCCTTCTGTGCTTCCAGGGCCAGGGATTTGCGATGTGATATTGTCAAGCCCACATCTGGTGAACTGACCACGTGGGCATCTTTTCTTAAATATGAAGATGTTAACTCCGTTCCCTGCAGCAGGTCTTACGTGCTGAGCAGGTCTGGCTCAGCAGGAGGTGGAGCAGTCTGGCCATGTCAGAGGGCAGCTCACTCCTGCCCGAGCCAGGTGGCCTTCAAGCCAGGGAGTAGGAGAGGAGAGGAGGTGCTGAGCTTCTGCTAACTCACTCTTCCCTGCACTGGGATCAGTATCAGGCTGTACAACCACGTTTCCTTCCTGAGCCCTCTTGATTTGGAAAGGGAATTTTTAACATAAGGCAAAACTCTTCTAATAACCCAACTGAAAATTAATGTGGCCAATAAAAGAAGAGACTGATTCAACAAATTTCCTCCAATAAATAAAACTGTTAGTGCTTGTGAACTTGTGCTTTCCTTCTTTATATATTCTAAAAGTAATATAAGAATTTTCTTTCCAACAGTATGTTCTGTAGGATTAGGAGCAAGAAATTTGCTCTTTTACTTAGTGACCTGGAATTTGCTATTATAGAATAAGAGTAACTAAAAAAAAGGACATTAATATTAAGTGAGGAAGAAAAGAATGAATTACATGTTAATTTGACCCTGTGCTTTCAGTAGCTTTGTTTGAAGGATTTTTGAGCTTAAAATAAAACAATAATTCAGTCATTAACATAGTTTCCCTCTCTAACTCCTTTCCCCGATATTGTAGTAATAAGATTGACTAAAAGTGATAATGTTACCAAATTAAAAATTAAATTAAGATATTTGATAACAAACAATCCATCTAGAAACATAATACCCCAGAAAATAATTCACCTTCCAAAAATAATAATTAAGGAAACAATGTCCTTTGCATTAATGATTATCAAAATTTTGCTTGGCCTCACTGAATACTTTCTGTTCTAAAACAGTAAGAATGTCAAGGAGAAGTCCCTCTGGTTATGAAAACAGAAATCCACTTTGATCTGAGGGAGTGATCAAATTCCATGAAAACATTGCATCAATGTCTCTTTCCTGAAGGGTATGCTAGAGCTTTCGGCTGCCATGTGGATGGCATGAGTCATTTATGCATATACGCAACTGGTGTGCCCAAGATGACAAAAGCTTTGAAGGCAGTCTTAGTGAAACTGAAACATGGGGACATAGGAAAGTCTGTCCCAGCAGTAGCTGAAGCTCTGTTGAGTCTCAGGTTCTTCTTCAGGTAGATTACCTCAAAGCTTAAGTGAATCCCAGTGGTCTCCAAAGATAAGAAGAAAAGGTGTTGCAGCCCTTTTTATTTTCTTTTTCTCCACAACTTGGAATTGTAATCAGCTCTTTGGTTTTTCACTCTACTATGGTGTTCAGAAAATATTAGTTTCTAAATGTAGTGACAATTGTGATTACTGCCACTCCCATTGAGAATTAAATGGGAGATTAATGTTCAAGTAACATGCCTTAAAAATAGGTTTTGATACTCCCATAATACTTTTGCCTGTTTGCTCATTTTAAAATTGTGGAGCTTTATTCTGATTTTTCAAGTTTATTGTAGAACTCATGAAAGATTCAGAAAAGAATAAGAAAAATCACCAATAATTTTACCAACAAGAGATAATACCTGCTACTTTTTGTTATATTTACATTGTCGTTTAAGTGTTTTGCACATACAATCAGTTTATTAAGTAGCCTAAATGTAGTGGAGTATAAACAGTTCCCATAGGGCAAGTATGGAATCCAAACTTTCCCACAGTCTCCTGACAATGACTGAAAATAGCTGAGTTGAGGACTGGTGGGGCTTCTATGTAGCTACTCTGCAGAGGACTTGGCATAGACTTTGTGAGGTTTACAGGCTAGATCAGTGAAGGCAGAAATAGAAGGAATAGAGAAAAGGAGGCTTTACCAGGGCCAGGGAGCATTGATATATGCTCATTGTAGTCTTAGAGGAAATAGAACCCGATCAAACTTGGAGAGAAAAGACCTTGACTTCTACCACAAGGACATGCAGTAGAGACCTCACTGTGGATGATAATGGCACTAACTATATACTATACACACCCCAAATTCCCTCTTCACCATCCCCTTAGCTTCTAGGAGGACACAGGAAGTCCTGCAGATACCAGATACAATCTTAGGCAAGGAATGGTAGAGAGAAGGTGAGTGAACTGAAGAGAATTGTATGGAGAACACCAGGCTTGAAATCGAGTTCTTTTTGCCTCACCCACTCAGTATGTGTGTATGTGTGTGTATGTGTGTGTGTGGGGTGTCTATATTTCAAAATTGTTTATAGAATTTCTTATAAAAATATTAGGAAATGAACACCAAATTTTATTATCTTAATTATTCACTATTACAAACAATGATGTATTTAATGTTTTGAAAATAGATGTAAGTATACAAGAGCAAGTATGCAAGTATGTTTTTAGACTATATTTTAGACATAGACTTCCTGGGCCAAAGTTTATATGCATATTTAATTTTGATATATTTCATCAAATTGCTTAATAGAAAGACTTCACAATTTTCTTTGCTCACAATACTATGTGAGAAAGCTCACTTTCCTACTCTGTCTTTTCACAATATCCTGTGAATTTGAGAGTGCTTATAACTCACAATTCAGCCTTAACTCTTTTAGCTAGAGATATTGCCTGTGTTTACCAGAAGACATGCCGAGATAGTCTGTACTGGTTTTGTATTGTGAAATATTTGCAATGAAAAATTGGATATAAACTAAATACCCACCAATAGTAACGGATAAAGGGTGATACATTATAACAATAAGATATGTTAAAATGAGTGAACCAGGATAGTATGTGCCAACGTTAATGGATTTCAAAAACATAATAGGGAGGGAAAGAACAAGTTGCATAAGGTTATAAATGATATATTGTAAAAAAAATGCTATTATGTCTATGTATGCTATTTAAATGGTAAAAAATGTATTGGAAGGATATTTCTTAAATTCGTGATAGTAGAAATGTTGCCTTTAGGGAAGGAGGGAAAGAGCTGGAGTACTGTAAAAACAAGAATTCTACTTTTCTACTTTATGTGTTATGTTTGATTTATTTTATTGTTACATATTATTATTAATTTTTAGCAAAATGACAAAGTTGGCATTAACCACTTCTGTGTAATGGGTATATAAAAATTGATTTTGTCTCATATGTTGTTGCTGTTTTTTTTTTTTTAAAGGAAGAAATCCAAGTCCCTTGGCTCTTAGTCCTTCTTGGAGAACCTTAACCCAATAGCAACTAGAAGCACACTCCTATTTACCTTACAAATGTTACACATACAACAGTAGAATGCTTAAATCTTTGCTGAAGCCATAAGCCTAATATGAACACCCTCGTCTTCCTGGACTGTTATGTTTTTCTTGGATTGTCTTTATTGAAGTGAAATTCAGAAAAACATTTTGCGAGTGGTTGATCATTTTCAATTATTATTTAAGGCATATGTTTTCACCCCTTTGCATTATTAAAATATTAATGAAGAATTGCTTATTCACATGGTAGGTACTCAAATGCTTACTACTTAAAACTTTAAAAGAAAAGTTTTAGCCAACCAAACTAGTACTGGATCAGAAAACCAATAGGTGAGGAAATCTTGGGAAGTGTGAGTATACTCTGGCATGTGTTGTGTGTGTGCAAATTGTCTTTGAATTTGAAAAAATTACCTTATTCTAAATGCACTGTTCAAACTGAGAAATGAAGACTCTAGAAACGGATGAGACACTGAGAACCTAAATTAATTTAAAAATGCTGAAGTGCGAGGGGCACTGTGTTAAAGTGATAGATCAGCTAGTGCCCTTACATGAGGTCCTCATTGGCACCAAATTTTATTAAGCCTCAACTGTGAGAATGGTACTATATTAGATTAATGAGATACATAGAAATGCATTGCATTTACGGCGTAAAGGAAAGAGCATGGGCTTTTGACTAATCATCCCCTCCAACAGACCCCAACCACCATGCCCCACTCTGGTCATATTGCTCTCCATGTGGTCCAAATTGACACCCTTACTTGAGAGTATGAAAGTTACTGTTGGCTACAACTTCCTTAGCAATTGGTATATTCAGACTTCATGAATATACCAATGGTATTTTATTTATTGTTTTTTGTTTGCATCTCCCTAATTGTGACTAGTAGCATCTTTCTCATTTGTTTATTGGCCATTTGGTTTCCTCTTCTGTGAATAGCAGCTATGTATGCTTTCTCTACAATTTGACCTTTTCTTATTGATTTGTGGTTCATTGATATTCTGAGTGAAGAGCCTTTGACTATTATATATATCGCCAACTCTTCTCTCAGTCTTTAACATGACTTTTAATTTTGTTTATGGAGTCTCTTATCATGCAGAACTTTCTGATTTTGGTATGGTCAAACTTATCAACCTTTTCTACTCATTGATTATGCAATTTGTGTCCTGTGTAAGAAATTTGTTATGATATCAAGATCATAAAGATAGTCTTCTGTATTTTCTTCTAACGGGCAAAAAGTTGTGTTTTTTTTTTTTTTTTTTAAACCATTTAGGTCTCCAAAATCTGTATCTCCTTTCAGAGTAGAGTGGTATAGTGTAAGATAAAGATCTAATTCTTTCCATAAGAAAAGCCGATTATACTAATCTCATCTACTAAATACCTAACATTTCCCAACTGATATTTAGTTCCATATCTATTATATGCCCGGTTTCTCTATATATTTGGATTTATTTTGATAATAGTACTTCTGCTGTTATTTTGTTCTAAATATATAATTTTCATTGTGATTTATTCTTCAACTCATGTATTATTTAGTAGTGTGACTTTTAGTTACATACATTTTTTAAAAAAAAGAAAAAAAATTGTGTCGAGGGCTGACTTTCAATACATACATTTTAAATAGCTCTGATATTTGCTATTTCTAATTTATTTGTGATGGTTTGTGTGATACCTATTTTGTGGGATTTGCTGAAACTCTCCTTATGGACTAGTAAGTGGTTGGCTTTTGAAAATTTTCGTGTGCACCCGAAAATTAGTTAAATGTGGAGTTCAAAACACACCTAATAGATAAAGAATGATAATGTGTGTTGTTCAAATTTTCTACAGCCTTATTAGCTTTTCAGGTACTTGATCTATTAGTTCCTAAAAGGTAATTTAAGAAGGTCTACTTTGGTATTGGATTCCTAAATTACTTCCTGTAATTCTGCCAGTTTTTGCTTTATATATTTTGCACAATGTTGTTAGTTGCACAGAAATCATGTTTTGCATCTTATTTGTGTATTATTTCCTTCCTTATTATACATTATCTTCAGTGAATTTTTGCACTTGTAATTTTGTTTTCCTTTGGGAGTCACCTGGATGTGAAATTAATCCTAGAATGTAGTTTCCCATTTCCCTCTACCAGGTCCAATGGTTTCCATCATATCTGACCTGTTCTCATGTCAATTTCTTGGTTTATGATTTCAGTTAATCACTTTAGCCTGGAATTTCAATTTCTAATGGTTGATTCTTTTCCCACCCACAGCCCTATGTGAATTGCAAGCTTCTTAGTAGATTCTCAGTCAGTTGATGGAATTTTTAAAGTACCATATCAAGTCCCTCTTTCAAACATTTTGTGTCTCAGTAATATGCTGCTCAATCAGCCTCAGCACCAGTAGTGCTTTGGACCTTTGGCATGGATTCTCCTCTGCCCTAACCCCTCAACTTAAAGTTTATATCTGCCACTAGTAGCTTATTGACCATTTATCTGTAGCCACTGCTCACCAGTCTGAGTTTCCTGTTACTTCCAGCTCCTGAGTTTCAGTTTTAAATTCAGCTATGTAGTTTCCAATTTTTGATGTGATTCTACTATATTTCATCTTGCATTTATGTGATTGGACTTTGTGTGTGGTTGTGTGCATGTGTGCATGTGTGTATAGGGGGGTGATAATTCCAAGTAAGCTAATCCTGCTAAATTAACCACATAGACACAAATACATAGTGGTATTTTTGTCATTAATTTTTACAAAAAATATATCTCATGATATTTTTTCTTATTCAACTATCACTGTTTCTCCTGGTCTTAGGTATAATCTAGAATATATATAAATATATATATATATATTTAAATATATATTTTTATTTTTTTAAAGATACTTAGAATACATAAATGTTACACAAATAATATAGTGATTCCCATATGCCCTGCTCCCCATACCTCCCACACCCTCCCCCATAAACATCCTTCATTAGTGTGGCACATTCATTGCAATTGATAAACGCATCCTGGGGCTTTGCCACTGAGCATGTACCATAGTTCACGTTGTAGTCTACACTCTCTCCACACAGTTCTGCATGTTATGGGATGATATAAAATGGCCTATATCTGTCATTGCAGTGTCATTCAGGATTATTCCCAATTCCTGAAAAAGCCCCTGTATTACACCTGTTTTTCCTTCTCCTTGTCCCCAGAGCTTCCAGTGGCCACTGCCTCCACATTGTTGTTGCAGTTTCTTCCATTGCTAGAATCACCATAAGTCTATAGTAGAATCCCAGTAAGTCCACTCTAGTCCATAGTTCATTCCCCAACCCTGAGGATTCTGGGTGGCAATGTCCACTCCACCTCTAATTTAGGTAATGCTTCTTTGGCTTTATCCTAAAGACAAAGTCCAAAGTCAGCTCTTATTATGTGTGGGGATGGGGAGTGGCCTGCCTTTCTTAACGTTTTGGAATATAGTTCTCTATCTGTTCTAATCATCATTGCATTTTTTTACTCTTATTTATAGTTGTTGCTTCTAAACTCAGAGTTGCTTAGCAGCTTCATTTGGAAGAACATCCCTCACCTATGTTGCCTCCTGTGCCTGTTTTAGAATGTGTAGTTCTTTGTTCCAGTTTCATCATCAATCTGGGACTGGTTGGTATATACAGAAAGTTCTATTTCCTATTTCCTATTTATATTTGAGACTTGAAGAAAAAAGATAATAAAAACAAAAAATAATTATGGCTGCATGAGGTAGGAGTCATTATTATCATCTGTTTATGGATAAGTAAATTGAATCTCCAAGAACACAAATAACATGCTCAGAGTTACATAGGCAGTAAGTTTATGAGTTCCAGTTATACACCCAGGTAATGTCTCTCTAGGTGGGCACACTGAATTGTCCTAGTAAACCTAGATGAGTTTATCACTCTTAGGGTGAACAGGCAGAGTGATCTAGTCCCACCCCTGTGTGAATTTACTCACTGGTAGGAGGCAGATAAGCTGGAAAAAGGCATCCTTGATTCTACGCAGGGAGGTTCTCTTTGGTGGGTTCATTGAATGGGCACAGGAAAGAGACAAGAACTTGTTTAAGATGTCCCCAACATTCAAGAAACAGAGAAGCCCACTTGTATCTTCCAGAAATTCTTCATCATTTCTCTTCTCTGATTATATCACCTTAGTAAACTTTTCTTATATCTTTCCTCTTTCTGTGTGGTATGTTGGGCAGGAACAAAGTTAAACCAGTGCTCAGTCTATTGTCCTGAAAAGAAGGAGATCTGGGTTTCCAGCTTTAATTCCACAAGAAATAGCTCTCTGACCTTGAGAAAATTAACTTTATCTTACTGGACCTGCATTTTTTCTTCTGAAAATTTAGTGATTTAAATGAGGTGATTTTAAGTATCTTCATATGTTAACATTTTAAAGTGCAATGATTTAACTCCAAAAATGACAAACTCTTCCCACATCACTATTCTCAGATTATGTCCAAGTGTTAAAGGGATTTATTGTGATCATGCAATCATTTCTCATATGCCCAAAGAACAATATATTTACCTTACTCTTATAAAAAAATTAAAAAGAGTAAAAATTACTTCCAAACCAAGAGAGAAGGAAAGAGAGAAAGAGAGACAGGGAGAAATCTAACCTTGAGATGTTTTGAGCTAAACAGATGAGAAACAAAATAATTTAAACTCACTATATTCCATTTTTACTAGAATTTATTAGTCCACATATAAAATGTTTTGTAGCACATAGTTAAAATTGCTATATCTATGTCATATATGATTAGGGTTACTGCTATTTCTAGATTACGTTATATTATAAACCTCTCTTCTGTTTCCAGGGAGATAAACTGAACTGGCATATGTATGTCTGGAATGGCAGGCAATGTTTCTTTGTGCTTAAAATACTTTATGAAAGAATCCCCAGCCAAGAGAGCACTTCTAAGCATGTTCACCTATGAATAGATACATTCTGTATATATATATATATATATTCTGTATATATACACACACACATAAATTGGAGTATGTATATACATATATGCTTATAGTAAAAGGCTTTGGTAATACTTATTTCATTAATGGCTGAGTAGTATAGGGAATTTGCAAATATGTAAAAAGGCAACTGTCTTAATCTCCTTCCAAGATATATGAATGCCTTATAATCATGTCATATACTTCTGACTTCTAAGGATAGCTGTCTTTAATTTTGCATGTGTATTTTCTGTAATTTTCAAAATAAGAAATGTGCTTTGTACAATGGCAAAGCATTTTCTCCAGAAGCGAATTTGCTCATTTTAAAAGGTTTTTCCTTAAGGTAAACAATGAACAGACATGGTAAGGAATTTGGGGACTAGATCAGAATTAAAAATTTCAGTCAGTAGTAATTAACATTCATTCTTTTTGACGAATATATGTCATTTTTTACATGGCTAATACTGTGGCGGTATTGGTGACTTCACTATTCAATCTTACTAAGTAAAAATTGTATAAGTAGGGCCACAATATCTTAGGTTGGGTCCTTGGAAAATAAACTCTGAGACAGAGATTTGCTTGCAGAAATGCAATTTTTTTTTCTGAGTAGCAATGGAAACGGAGAAATTTTGAAATTTCCAAAGCTTTCTAATAACAATTTAATCTACTGGTAACTCTGCTTGCCTAGTTCTTACTCTAATTTCAACTCTTTGCCTCATTATTGGAGGTAGGGAAAGAAAGTAATAGAAGTGACAGATCACTCAACATCAGGAAGATTGTACCAAAAAAAGAGGAGTAATTTGGGAAGCAGGAAGCCTCAGATTTTTCCTCCCTCTTCTTCCTTGTGATGATCCTGAACTTTTGATTAACTCCCTATTGCTCTTCTTTCCCCATCTTGATTTTTTTTCACCCATTCCAAGAACATTATTCTGGTTTAGACTTAAAACCAAAAGATGTAGCCTTCTCCTAACATAATGGAGTTAGAATTGAATAGGCTTGGAAGATAATGCTAGGAGACTTCCAGTTTAGTTTCCTCTCTAGGATTTTGTATATTGCATAGACAGCCAACAAAGAGCGGGACATATTTTGTTTAGGACTAAAGACTAACATCCTCAGCTATTATGGCATGGAGGACCAGAATTTTACTACGTTTTCCATGAATTTTAGCAGTCACATGAAAAATATTATGAAGACTAAGGATATTAGGTATCTAAGTTTCCTAGGGTTGACCTAACAAAGCACCACAAACTGGAGGACTTAAAACAACAGAAATTCTTTGTATTCCAGTTCTGGAGTCTAGCAGCCTGAAATCTATATCAGAAGGGTACAGACTCTGAAGTCTGTTGGAAAGAATCTGTTCCCTGCTTCTCTCCTGGCTTCTGGCAGTGCCTGGTAATCCTTGGCATTCCTTGGCATTTCTTGGCTTCTGGCATAACTCAGTTTCTGCCACTATCATCACATGTCCATCTTCTTCTCTGTGTGTCTGTGTCTCGTCTCTCCCTCTTATAAGGACACTGGTCATAATGTATTAAGGGCCCATTCTATTACAATATGATCTCATTTTAACTTCCCTAATGGCATCTGTAATGACCTCATTTCCAAATAAGGTCACATTCTGAGGTGCTGGGGATTAGGATTTCAACACTGGGCAGGGGGAGAGGGGGGTGCACAATTCAACCCACAACAGACCCAATGGTTGAATTTCCATTTATTCCCCTTATCTTTGCTTCTCCTATAGTCTCCTATAGTCGATGAAATATAAGTAAGATTATGTAACTATTTGCTTAAAATCCTTTCCTGGTTTCCAATTTTCCAATCTCAGAATAAAAGCTGAAGTCCTTACAGTGACCTCCAGGCTCCTATATGATCTGAACTTTGATCTCTTCCCCGTTACCCTGCAGTCACTCATTCTGCTCTGGGCACTCTGGCTTCATTGTTATACCTTGAACATACCATGCCTCAGGGATTTTGCACTTAAAATTTTCTGTGTCTAGAGTGCTCTTTTTCTAAATAATTGTATTGCTTGCTTCCTCACTTCCTTTATATATTAGTAAAAATTTATATTCTCAGTGACTCTCCCTGACTACCTTAACTAAAATTTCAACATCCCTTTCCTGCCTCAACATTTTGGCCTCTTTTCTTTCCTCCTTAGCACTCACGCTAAATATATATATATATGATAATGTATTATCATGCTAACTACGTATATATGTAATTTTTCTTGTTTATTGTCTATCTCCCCTAATAAAATAGAAATTCCATAAAGGCAAAGATTTTTTGTCTTTTTTACTTGTTCCTCTAGCTTCAGGGCCTAAAATAATGCTTGGTACATAATAGGCACTCAATAAATCTTAGCTGAATGAAAGCAGATTGAGATGACAAATGTCCATATATAGTTAATACTTTGGTACAGTTGGTGTCCAGTGTCAAGTTGCTGTAAGACAGAGCTAAATTGGAAGGAAGAAGAAAAGAATTTTGGTGGGGCCTGCTACTTCTACTTTCTCCAGAGATTAGAGGTTTTCAGAACAGCTAGAAAATTGTCTTTAAGTAGTTCTAATTATGCTCTGGACCTTTCTACATAAGTTGACCAGAAGGCTGAAAGGAGAGGTGGCTCTTTAAAGAATTGAAGCCCTATTTCTATATGATTGTGAATCTGTGAGACAATGCTACTATCCTGGGGGTATCAAGAAGAGATTCAGGGCTAGTAAAAACAATAAAAATGTCAAGCTGATTATTAAGAAACTATATTTAATTTGTTTCTTTCCAAAGAAACTATTCCCTAGTTGCTGTTTAAAAAAGGACAGGCCACTCCAAGATCAATTTAATAGAGAACACGTGTAGGTCAAACCCAAAGTCTTTTTTTTTTTTTTTTTTTTAACTATTCTCTAAATTCAATATTTTACAAATGTTTCAATGTCATTTGCAGCATGAGTGCAGCAAATATTCTTATGGAAGAGATCAGAGGGAAGTTTTAGAATGTCAACCATTCCAACTTGTTTTCAAAAAGGATGATGATGAGGTTTGGGTTTCACTTTCCATTAAAGTTCTTTTTTGTAACACCATTGAGTGTCACATGAAAAGCAAGATATTTGTGTGTGACACCTGTTGGTTTTTATAAATTCCATAGGATCTGTACTTTCAGATGTCAGATCTTCCTGTACCACCCTTCAGGGACTAATACAATGCAAGAAAAATTATATCTAACTAGTGATAGACCACCTTGAGGCATAGTCTAATGTCAGCAAAGAACAAAGAGCATGGATGTTGACTACATAGGGCATGTGTGAGCTCTACCTTCCCCATGTGTTATCCATAGCTATCATAGTTACAATTACCTCAGGACTTGTAACATTGAGGAACTCTGAGACAACTATTGAGAACACTGCAGGCATTAACCAGTCTGTGTGGCCTCTTACTTCAAGATCACTTTGGATGCTATTCCAGAGCTATCCAATATAGAAGGATCTCCCTCCAAGTCCGTGCTGTCATCAAGGCATAAGAAATGGCTTCTAGTGCAGTTCTTCTCAGTCCTGAATACTAAAGATGGGACATGCTGCTTATTCTCTTTGCTTTCAGTGAAACTTCAGAAAAACCAGAGTAGCTTATGGTCTATTAAGATGCAGGTAGTATAGGATGCTAAGCACATCACTGCAGCTAAGTGCCCAGGAGCAAAATCATGAGTTACACATTTTCCAGTGTTTGGCTACAGAAATGTTAAGTTTGGGGGCTCAGCAGAGACTGGATTTAGATAAACACAGACACCAACACAGTATTCAGAAGCCCTCAAATGCTCAGTTGCATGGCCAGTTCTATTCTTTAAAGGAAGGATACATAAGAAGGCCAATAATCAAGTTGTTTTATTTTTATTTTTTAAGGTTTTATTTACGTATTTATTGCTCCGCCCCCCACCCCCATTGTTTGTACTCACTCTCTGCTCTCTGTGTCTGTTTGTTATGTTCTCTGTGTCTGCTTGTCTTCTTTTTAGGAGGCACTGGGAACCGAACCTGGGATCTCCCATGTGGGAGGGAGGCACCTAATTACTTGAGCCACCTCCGCTCCCTGCTGGTTTGTCTCTCATTGTGTTTCCTCGTTGTGTCATCTCATCTTGTTGCATCAGCTTGCCACACCAGCCAGTTATGTAAGCTTGCTGTCTTACTTGTCTTTTTAAGAGGCACAGGGAACTGAACCCAGGACCTCCCATGTAGTAGGCAGGCGCCCAACTGCTCAAGCCATATCCGCTTCCCTCAAGTAGACTTACTTTTAAAACAACAAAGAGAAATCATCAAAGAGCCATTTGACTTTTTTTTTTTTTAATTGGGATTTCCATGCCCAAGGAATATTGGGTGGTCCACTCTCTCTCAGGCATTGTCTGTGAGCACATCTTGGCTTGTGGACACTGCTGTGGCATCATAATAGTCTGTGTGGACTGAAGGCTGTCAGTGCCTGAAAGGGAGAGTGGAGCCCACCCCATCCAGGCCCTGACTAGCTGAGGTCCTGTAAGTATAAAGGAATTGCAGGCAGACATTTGCCAGGTAGAAGCTAAAGCGGATGGGATATTCTGTAAAGAGTTACGATCTGTAGAATATCAGCATATCCTAAAAGAAAGGAGCATAATTTCCAAATCCCCAAATTCTGGATGATTTGTTTGCATTCTGCTTTTTCTCTGCATGTTTTGCAGTCACATAGATCATATAATATGGTAAAATGTGCCCATCATAAGCATTTGACTATTAAGCAAGAAATGACAGAATATTCTCTGTACCTTATCACTCATCTCCCTTCTCCAAGAAGCTACAGACTATATGAGCAGGGGGGTCACTAAAACTTTCTCCCTTTTTCTGTGCATATCGAAACACCATAATTTGTAGCACCCCTTCTTTTTCCCTTGCCACAAAAACTCAAGGTCTCTTAATAGCACAAGGCAGTGAAGCATGGAATACTTGGCAACAAAAGCTTTACAGGGTTCTACACATTCTATGTGCTTTGGACCCAAAAGGAAGAATAACATTGACAGAACAGGGATGCTGCAAGGATTAGAAAGGATTAAAGCAAAGCTTAGCTGGAGGGGTCTTCTAGCCCTGTGACTCTCTGAAGGTAGTAGAGCTTCTCAGATCAAAGGATGAGATGCTCACGGGATCTTTCTGAGAACACAGACACTGCTTCTGTCATAGGCCTTCTGACTGTATTTCTGATTTATGAACTCCACGGTTTTCTTCTGGAAATGGTGGGAGAAATTGTCCTGTTCTTTACTGAAAGAAGATTCCTCAGAAGGAGGAGTGATTTTTCTAATATGAAAGTGATTAGCTTGTTGTTGTTCAGCTCCCCCTTTTATGCAGCAGCCTGATGTTTGTTATCTATGCCCCCACGGAAGGGCTCAGCTGTAGTCTTACTCCTCTGATTGAACATCTCACTGTAGCTGTGGATAAAATCCATGGTAAAGGGCACAAAGACAATATCATGAAAATATGAAGAAATTATTCTGAGTACTGTAGACTGGCTAACAAGCAGAGGTGTATTACACTTTGTTTTGCCTTCGTTTTCCTAGCCTATCAATGGTTCAAAGCTAAAAGCTGCGTCTGTATTCTTTTTAGTTGTTTGTTCATTCATTTATTCTTTTAAGAGGTTTGCACTGAGGGCCTACCACAGGTCATGAACTATGCTAGATGCCCAAGAAGCAAAGTAAATACCTCTGGATAGTCACATTGTACCGAATGAAATGGACACATAACAACTAATTATAATAGACAATAAGAACAATAATAGGAAATGTACACAGTGTACAGAGATAAGAAAGATTGGTTCTGCCAAGACAGGGAGGTGTGTGTCATGAAAGGCTTCAGAGGAGTTGCACATGTATCTGTATTCTTGTAGCTTGAGAATGTTCCTTGCATTGAGGCATCATTTGACAAGGAGATAACAGCCTGCATTAAGAAAGTGAGAGCATCTCTTGGAAGACTGGCAGAAATGGTAATGGAGCAATGTGCCGTACAGATGAAAATCAGCACTTCAAAGTGAGAATGGTATTGAATTCTCCTTGGAGACAAGGTGAAATTCTTGGTAATTTGCAATAGCATTAGTTTTGCTCTGCTCAAAGCAAATGCTGGAACCGAGTTCTGATATAAGGGTGCTAGCCTATTATAGACTCCACTGAGGCAGGTCTTTTCTCCCTCCTGGACATATGACAGCAGCTCATAGCCATTGTTGATGCTGTTCCCATTTCCTGAACATCCTTTCCCAGCCCATCTTGTCATGCAAATATCATCCATGTTTGAGTCAATGGTAGTACGTTCTATGTCCCAGCACTAAATTAAGTTTTTCACATATTGTATTCACCTTAATCCTGATCACAACTCTATAAGGTAAATACTATTATATTCTCAATTTATAAATAATTAAGTTAGTACTCATAGAAACTCAATAAATTGCCCAAGGTAATTCAGTTTGCAAATGGAGGAATCCAAATTTGAACGCAGGCTTTCTGACTGAACACTCCTATGCTCTTAACCACTATGTTATACTGCTTCCCATATCCACATAGCCTCACATACTCCAAAAAGCCTTCACTGTCAATTCCTGTCTGAGCCAGATGCTTTCATTTAGTTCCAACTGCATACATTATTTGCATATTCATTCCAGCAGTTGACCTTATAGTGTCTTAGATAATATCTAAGATGTTTATTAAATGAAGAATTTTCCCCATAAGGCTATATGGTCTTTAAGGGCTAGATATTCTTTAAGGGCAATATATATATATATATATATTTAAAATCCACTATTCCCAACACACAGTATTCCCAATATTGCATGGGCCTGATAGTAAATACACAATAATACCTAGCAATTGAACTAAATAGTTCTCTTGACATAGGTGTAATAAAATGGTATAAGATGGAAAAATTACTGCATTCAATATCCTGAGATCCATTTTCATAAGTATTAGTAAATCACGGATGTGGAAATTTCCACCACATCTGTACTAATACCCCTCTAAAGTGTCAAAAATGGTCAGACTACTGTAGAAATTCAGCTGTATTGTGCAGGCAGGCAAGTGAGTATATTCCTGAACACAATTCAATAGTGAATAGGTCAGAGGGCTGTCAAGTAAGACAGTAAAGTGATGTGCTGAAAACAAGCCAGAAGCAATGCAAAAATCAATAAAGACATCTGAGAAATAGCTGGGGTTGACCAGACCTTCTGGGCATGTCAACCAGGCAGATGTGATCTACTTTATCCATAAACCAACCACTACTACAGAGACCAAACAGAAGAGGTGTAAGTGGCATCAGGCTCCCTTTATTGAGGCTCTGGGGAGACATAACAAGATAATCACACACACACACACACACACACGTAATTTTATGTAATTAATGCTTCTAAGACTGCTGTTCATTTATAAGCCTGTAAACCAATTCTGGGCCTATGGAACATCCTTGGCTTAGAACAAGTAAGAGTAGACTTACTATTACAGAGATGCTTCATAGTCTACTAATTATGAAGATGAGCTCTGAGATGAGGCTGCTGCTTGACCATCACTTATAGCTGTGAGAAATTAGCCAACGGCTCTGTGTCTTATCTCCTTATCTGTGTGTGTGTATTACTAGCAGTAGGACTCTTATCAGAGTTGTGAGGATTAATGAGATAAGGCTGGGCATGTTGTAAACTTTCCTTAAATGTTAGCTTTTCCACAATTGTAATCATTATTTTTAATGATTACTACTAATAAAATTTTGGTTTATTTAAACTTTTAGTGAAAAATCTACAGAAGAGTCTTAGAGAATCTCAGTACCCATTTAGACTTAAAAAACATTTTCTCCAAACCCATTTTAGAAATGAGCAAACTGAGGCCTGGAGTAATGTACTGAATTTTTCAAAGTTCCAGATCCTTGTAGAGATAATGCTAAATTTGAACCCAAATAATCCACTTCTGTGTTACTATTCTTTCCATTTACTATGGATTCTCAAGTCTCCCATGAGAATGAATGAATTCAGTACAAATAGATCCCAATTTGAAACTACAGAGTTGAAAAGTGAAGGAGTCAAGTTGTGTTGTACCATAATTATCCTATGCTTTTCACATGTGGAGTTAATGCTACATCTTTATTGCAAGTTAACATATAGTAAAAAGAAGTCATGTCATGTTAGCTCTTTCAAAGTGATACATGTAAATGGTTCAGCACTGTGCCTGGCTGTGTTCAATCTATGCTCAATATACACCCAATAATGGCGATATTATAGTGAGAGAGGGTGTTTATGCATGGCAGATGTGGGCAGCAATAGGGCACTGTGGTAGCTTAGACCTATGTACCCCAGAAAAATATGTTCTTAATCTTAATACATTTCTGTGGGTATGAGCCCATTGTAAATAAGACACTTTGATGTAAATATGAACCAACTTAATCAGGGTAGGTCTTAATCCTATTACTGAAGTCCTTTATAAGCAAATAAAATTCAGATACACTGAGCAAAAGTTATGCGAAAAAGCCAAAAGTAAACATAACCTGGAGAAGCCATGAAAGGAAATTCCATATGCATTGCCATGTGACAGAGAAGCCAAGGGCCAGGGATTGCCAGCAGCAAGCCCAAGAATTCAACAGTCTTCTGGGAGAAAGCATCAACTTAATGACACTTTGATTTTGGATTTCTCAAAACCAAGAGACAATAAATTCTTGCTGTTTAAGCCAACTCATTGCATGGTATTTGTTTTCTAGTCAAGAAACCAAAACAATTTTTGGTACTGGAAAATAGGGTTCTGCTATCATAAATACCTAAAATGTGGAACCGGCTTTGGAATTGGGTAATGGATAGAGGCTGGAAGAATTGTGATTTGCGTGATCCTGATTATCAAGAGGAAATAGGACTGCTATTACACAATGGAGGTAAAAAGAGTTTGCCTGGAATACAAAAGATCCCTTAGGACATCTTTTTTTACTATCATGTCCTCTGATTAAAGTCAATGGAAAACTGGAACAACCCATCCTGGCAGGAGTACTAATAGCCCAGAATACAGGCTTGGGTCACCCCAACCAGGCAAAGTACCACAACTAGCTTTGGCATTTGCTGAGGGTAAAGAGAATCTGGAATAGGTCATAGAAAAAGGCAGTTATAAATAAGAGCTATGACCATTTGGCCAATTACAGAAGTGAGGACTATAATGGTTATGAATATTTCTTCCTTATTTTGCTATGAATATGTTTGTATATACACATAAAGCAAATATCTTCATCTTCCCTATCTTATCCCCTTATCATATAACATAAATTGTATTAACCTTATGTCATAATATTTAAGTTACAGTGACTATCAAGTTTAAGAGTGAATATTACCCAAGGATTTGAACCCTCTTCTGGAGAAAGAGTTAATTTGTTTCTGATTGCATACAGAATAGTTGAATTAAGTTAGGTGATAATATGGCTGTTCTTGTTTTTATTTAGAGATTAAGTATAGTTTAAAGAGATGTGTATGGGTGCCATGTTGACAAGGGGTAGACTGTGATGTGTTAAAAATCATATGTTAACTTGGCTAGCTTATGGTATCCAGTTGTTTGGTCAAGAAAGCACTGGCCTGGGAAGCGGCTGTGGCTCAAATCAGTAGGGCTCCCGTTTACCATATGGGAGGCCCCGGGTTCGGTTCCCGGGGCCTCCTGGTGAAGGGAAGTCCACCCGCACGGCATGGTTAGCTGACCCAGCGAGCACAAGCAGCAAGGGGGGAATAAATGAATAAATAAATAAAAATCTTAAAAAAAAAAAAAAAAAAAGAAAGCACTGGCCTAATTGTTACTATGAGGGTATTTCATGGATTAAATCATGAGTAAGTTGATTGCATCTATGGCTGATTACATCTACAATTAACTGAGGTGATTGCTTTCAGCAATGAGAAATGTCATCCAATTAAGTGAAGGCCTTAAGGAAAACTGATGATTTCAGCAGTCAGAAGGAAGAATTTCCATCTCTATTTCTGACAGCCAACTTCTGAGGAATTCATCAAAGCCCTCATTGGAGTTCCCAGTTGTGGTCTACCCTACAGAATTTGGACTTGCCAATCCCCACAGATGTGTGAGCCAATTCTTATAATAATACATATATATATTTATTATTATAAGAATTGGCTCACACAAATATATATATACACAAATATATGTATATATATTTATAGCAGAATTTATAAATTTATAATAAATCTCTTTATCTATCTATCTCTGTTGTTTTTGCTTTCCTGGAGAATCTAATACAGGCACCAAAACATACATCCATTTAGACAGTAAGTATTTATAAATATTTATTGAGCATCTACACTGATAGGGTTGGGTACAGAGCTCTGAGCAAAATTGACTTGTATCCTGCTGTAATGTAGCTTAAAATTTAGTGGAGAGAGACCCATAAATAAGTAAACACATAACTGTATAGTCCTCTATTGTGAAAGAAAAGTACTCTGAAGGAAAATTAGGGGGCTGAGAGGAAGGATAATGGAAGAGGATCTGTTTTAAATAGAATGATAGGACTGACCTCACTGAGGGCATGACATCTAATCTGAGATCTTAAATTCCAAAAGAAGACAAAGATGCCAACGATATGGGGTGGGGAAGCTAATCAGACAAAAGGAAGCACATGAGCAAAAGCCTTAAGGAAGGAAAAAATCTTGACCTGATTTATCGGCTGTAAGATGACTAATATGATGGAGCAGAGAGAGAGAGTGGCTCAGGAATGAGTTGGAGGCAGGAGATATAGGCAGGTATAAGTTTATTCAGTACCTGAAAGGTTAAAATTAGGAGTTTGGATATAATTTTAAGGGCACCTGTGAGTTATTGAGATGGTTCAATTTAGGTATTCTGGTGATGGCAAATGGGTTGCTGGATCAAGAGAAGTGGAAAAACCAGTTAGGAAGCCATTCAGTAGCCCAAGCTAGAGATGATAGCGGCTTGTAGCTTGGGCATGGGAGGAAACAGTGGTAGACAAATTTGAGATATGTTTTAGGGGTAGTACCTATAGGGTACACAAGCAAAAACCACATCTATCTTTGATATAAAAAGGGATGTAGATAGATGGTCCTGGGAAAATGCTAGTTTTAAATAGTATTATATAAAGATAGAGAGCTTATTAGTTTCTCTTGATCTGTAACCCATTGTATTTAAAGTTTTTGCAATTCATTAATTCTAAGATGCATGTTAAAAATTTCAATCTCTCAAACCAGGATGTATCTTATAACCAAAACATATTCAATTAAATAAAATGCCATATTTATCTTAAAAAAAAAAAAAAACATGAGAAAGTCACAGGTTTTAAATTTATAATATTTTGCCAATGCATTATTTTAAACTTATCCAATGAAAACATCTTTCAGAGAAATCTTCAGCTCAGGCTAAATAGGAACCCACAGCTGTGAAATCCAGAGCTCCTGACACACAACAAGAACTGCTATATACCACGTGTTTTTGCTATAAATTAATTCCCATCAGCAGAAAATGCAGGGTGCAACTGACAAAAAAATGTAGTGGAGCCCATAAACTCAAGGTTGTTATTTATTTCATGTTATAAAGTTATTCGCCAAGGAGTAAATTTTCAAACATTTATGGGAGTTGGACAGCCAAGTCCCCTTGTGATACTTTGAAATTTCACCTAAAAAAGTTGAACTACCTTCATAATAACACTATTTTCTGACTTCAATGCACATTTTTACATTTTAACAATATTGAATTTTGTACCATGTTTAACACTGAGCTTGCACTGGTTATGGCACAGCTTACTAGCCTTATTGATATGAAACTTGTCATTTTGCTAGACCATCAGATGGCATATCCTTTCTGAGTTCATGTGAGGTTCTCCAGCACTGAGCCCAGGAGAGCTTCCATCCATGCATCCTGCTTAAGAACTCACAATTCTATGCCAACAGAGCATTGAATTGCTGCTGAGTCACAACAACTGACAGACCCATCTGGCTTGTAGCCTTCACAGATAGAAAACTCATTTTGAACAAATGGACCATGTTATCCAGGTGGCAATGAACTGGTGTAGCAATCCAGAGCCAGTCATATACATAGACTGAATAGGCAGTTGCCTTTTTATTGGAAATTTAAATAAGCTTAAGGAACACACTCCCCAAGCTTAGTCCTGAAGCATCTTTCTCATTTGATAGAAACATATTGACTAAAATTAAAATATTACTAATTCTATTAAGTTATATTATTAAAGCCTCCACTAAAATGCGTGTGTCTTAGGGAGAATTGTCTTTATATTCCTAGACCTTCACTGTACCATATAGACAGTCCCACAGGAAAACACATTTCTGGCATACTTGGGCTGCCCATAGATTCTGTACTCAAAATTTTACCAAAGCTGACTTTCTGCTGCCTTCTTTGTATTTTAATCCCCAGTTTGATTGTAGGTTTTTATTCTATATCAGGGGCCTAGATAAAACAATTATAAAGAAGTCTATATGATCTAGAAATAATTATAATGAGCATCTTTATCAGATATGAAATACTTTAGCCATGAAGGGAAAGGACAGTGTTCAGGTGAAAATTGATGAATGTAGTAGAGGAAGGAAAGTTACCAAAAATGAGATATACAGAGAATAGGGAAAGAGATGACAAAGGTGGTATATCTAGACAGTTAGGAATTTAAACATAAGAAAGTGGCTTATTGGAGGGGACATTGTTTAATTCAGGAACTAGATGGAGGGGTTAGATAGGTTGACTTTACTTTCATCACCATTAACTATGGGTTGGTGCTACAGAATATTTATTAGAGTCTTATAAACAGATGAATAAAATCAAAGTATGTGTGCTAGAGACTTCTACACTATGTTATTTGGAACACTAATTCTATGAAATGCTTTGTTAAAATTGTTTTTTTTTTGACTAGTAAAACTGATAAATGCTGGGTGTTCAATCCATTTTGAGAGTCACTTGATACATTATCATGTCAGAGACCATGAAATGTCTAGATAAAAAAAAAAAAAAAACTGGTTTGACTTAATATCTTTTTTCACAAATAACAAAATAACCTGTCCAAGGAACACAGTTTAATATATTTTGTTTATGCAATGTAAAAAAGCCAAAGCAAGAATCTCAACCAGTGATTTCCAAAATTTTGAGTTCACAGCTTCAATATCTTTCATTATAAAAACAATGGCTAAGGACAACCGCAAGATGGTGGCAGAGTAAGGAGATCCTAGAGTCAGGTCATGCTACAGGGTAGTTAGTAATCACCCAGAGCTATCTAAAGCACCTGTTTGGGGGCTCCAGGAGACCAGAAGAGCATCCTGCAACATCTTTGAAAGAATGGAAGGAGGAGACTGCCTATCTGCAGAGAAGATTCGTAATTGACACTCCATGCCCGGGAGGCCGTGCCCATCCTCTACTGGTGGCACAATCCACTGGCTGGAATTGGAAGCTCCACTTCCCAAAAATGGGGGGAGGAAGAGACGATTGGGCACCAAGTTCAGTTACAGATTAGTTAATTCAGTGGGCTAAAGTATAGACCTAAGAACAGCTAAAATTTGAATCTGTCCAATTCAGAAAAAGGCCAGTAGCCACCATTTTAACTCCACCTCTGGCATGAGGGGAAGCGAGGCAGACTGAAAATCCCAGGGCTATTAGGGGCTGGCTTCTTTCCATAGAGATCAGATGGCAGTTCTAGCATAAGCCCCAGTCCCAGCTCCAGCAGGGAGGAAGCTGGGGGGACCTGCACCAGCCTCTCCGGAAAATACAGGCCACGCCAAAGAGACTGGTGATCATCCTACTCTGGTGGCACAAGCCACCTCAGGAGCTATTCTGTGGCTGGAATTGGAAGCTCCATTTCCCAAAAACAGGGTTGGAAGAGATGGTTAGCTACCGATTTCAGTTACTTATTAGTAAATTCAGCTGGCTAAAGTATAACCCTAAGAACAGCTAAAGTTTGAATCTGTCCAAGTTGGAAAGAGGCTGGTAGCCACAATTTTGACTCTGCCCCCAGCACGAGGGGAACCCTGGCTGACTGAAAATCACAGTGATGGACCCGTTTTTTTCACCCAGATTGGCCTGCAGCCCTAGCCTAGGCTTCAGCCCCACCTCTAGTAGGGAGGAACCTGGTGGGCCCTGCACCAGCCTCTCCCAGTAACTGCAGGTACATTCGGTGGGCACAGACTGAATAGTCGGAAGTCTACCCGGGGAAACTATGAACCCACATGGCATAGATTGCTGCCTACACCTGCAGGTCCATCCCTGCCCCAGGCAGGGTAGAAAGGGACATTAAGCTTCATCAGTCTCTCCAGGCAACTACAATCTAGGCCTGCATGACTTGAATTATTACACATGATTGTGACTCTGTCTCTACCCCTGGCAAAGGAGAAAGTTGGAAGAAGCTCCATTGGTCCACGGGAAAAGGAGGGCAACTTGAGCTCCACAGCTTATAGCACCAACTATACCCTTGGCTCCTACTATACAACCAGCAAGGGATAAAGGGCAAGAAAGCCTTAAACTAAAGGGAGAAACTACACCCAGAATAAATACATCTAGTAAGCTAGATTCCAATACACCAACAAAAAATTATAATCCACATCAAGAAACAGGAAGATATGGCCCAGTTAAAGAAGGAAGATAAGCCTCTAGATGACATAAAGGATTTGAGACAACTAATCATAGATGTTCAAACAATTCTCCTTAATAAATTCAATGAGATGGCTAAAGAATTAAGTATATTAAGACATTGGATGAGCACAAAGAAGAATTTGAAAGTATACATAGAAAAATAGCAGATCTTATGGGAATGAAAGATACAATAAATGAAATTTAAAAATACACTGGAATCATATAATAGCAGATTTGAGGAGGCAGAAGAAAGGATTGGTGAGCTTGAAGAAATGGCCTCTGAAAGTGAACATACAAAAGAACAGATGAAGAAAAGAATGGAAAAAATTAAACAAGGTCTCAGGGAACTAGACGACAGCAAGAGACATGCAAACATATGTGACATGGGTGTCCCAGAAGGGAAGAGAAGGGAAATGGGCAGAAGTAATATTTGAAGAAATAATGGTAGAAAATTTCCCAACCCTATTGAAGGACAGAGATGTCCATGTCCAAGAAACACAAGGTACATCCATCTGAATAAATCTGAACAGACCGACTGCGAGACACATACTAATCAGCATGTCAAATGCCAAAGACAAAGAGAGAATTCTGAGAGCAGCCATCTAAAAGCAATGCATAACATATAAGGGATACCCAATGATATTAAGTGCCGATTTCTCATCAGAAACCATGGAGACAAGAAGGCAGTGGTATAATATATTTAAAATACTGCAAGAGAAAAACTTCCAGCCAAGAATCTTACATCCAGCAAAACTGTCTTTCAGAAATGAGGGTGAGTTTAGAATATTCAAAGATAAATCGAAACTGAGAGAGTTTGTAACCAAGAGACCAGTTTTGCAGGAAATACTAAAAGGTGTGCTACAGCTTGAAAAGAAATGACAGGAGAGAGAGGCTTGGAAGAAAGTCTAGAAATGAAAATTATATCAGTAAAAGTAACTAAAAGTGTCAAAAGAGTGGTGAAAATAAAATATGACAGATAAAAACCCAAATATTCAGGAATAAACTTAACCAATGTTGTAAAGCACTTGTATTCAGAAAACTACAACTCATTGTTAAAAGAAATTTTAAAAAGACCTAAATAATTGGAAGAACATTCCATGCTCACAGACTGGAAGATTAAATATCATTAAGATGTCAATTCTACTCAAACTGATATACAGATTCAATGCAATCCCGATAAAAATGCCACCGCATTTTTAAAATAAATGGAAAGCATGATTATCAAATTTACTTGGAAGGGTAAGGCATCCTGAATAGCCAGAAACATCTTAAAAAGTAAAAGTAAAGTTGGAGGACTCTCACTTCCAGACTTTAAATCATATTACCTAGCTACTATTATAAAAACAACATAGTACTGGTATAAAGGCAGACACATAGACCAATGGAACCTAACTGATGGTTCAGAAACAGATCCTCACACCTAGGGTAAAGTGATTTTTGACAAGCCTGTCAAACCCACCCAACTCAGGCAGAACAGTCCATTCAACAAATGGTGCTAGAGAACTGGATATCCATAGCCAAAAGAAAGAAAGAGGGCCCTATCTCACACCTTATACAAAAATTAACTCAAAATGAACAAAAATCTAAATATAAAAGCAAGAACCATGAAGCTTCTAGAAGAAAATGTAGGAAAATATCTTCAAGGCCTGGTGGTAGGTGATGGATTCTTTTTTTAAATTATTTTTTATTTTATTTTTACCAGGAGGTCCCGGGGATTGAACCCAGGTCCCTCCATATGGGAGATGGACGCCCAACCATTTGAGCTACATCGCCCCCCGTGGTGGATTCTTTTTTTTTTTTTTTTTTAAGATTTATTTTTATTTTATTTATCCCCACCCCCCCCCTTGTTGCTTGTGCTTGCTGTGTCCATTTGCTTTGTGTTTTTCTGTGTCTGCTTGCCTTCCTTTGTTGTGTCACCTTGGTGCGCCAGCTCACTGCACCGTGCAGGCCGGCAGCTCCGGCATGCCTTCACCAGGAGGCCCCGGAAATCGAACCTTGGGCCTCCCATGTGGTAAACAGGAGCCCAAACAATTGAGCCACAGCTGCTTCCCGATGGATTCTTAAAGAAGATAAGAGAAGGAGTGAGATGGACTACTGATGTTTAATGTATGTAGAAGTTTTAATTGACTTTACTCTAAAAGTGTGGAAATGTATAGAGTTGATGGTAACACATTATAATGAGTAATTGCTGGTTTATAAGTGGGAAAAGGGTAGGCTAGGGACGTAAATGCCCATTGACAGAAAGAGAATAATCTAGGGACTGAAAAACACAGTTAACCCAGAAGTGGATGAGATTTGTGGTTGATGTCACAGATGCAAGAGTGTCCTTTGTGAGCTAGAGCAGATGTACATCACTATTGCTGAGTGGTGGGAAAGTGGAGAAGCATGGGAAAAATACAACTGGAGTGCCCTATGGAGTGTGGTTAACAGTAATAATGTAATATTCATGCATCTATGCCAAAGATGTACTGTGTTGATAATGGGAGAGTATGGAAAAAGTGTGCTAAATGTATGCTATGGTCCTGGTAATAATCAGATGATATCTCATAATCTGTAACAAATGTTCCACCACGGTGTGGTATGTTGATAGAGGGGTGTTGTTTGGGAATTCTGCACAGATGCATTATTGTTCTGTAAGTTTACAACTTCTGTCATAAAAATATATTTAAAAAATAATAATAGGGTAGGTTGGGGGAAAATACACCAAACGTAATATAAGGACTATAGTTAGGAGTAAGATTTTGATGATGCTCTTTCATAATTTGTAACAACTATGTCACAATGCAAAGTGTTGGTGGTGGGTTGATGTGTGGGACCCCTGTATGATGTTGTGCAGGTTTGCTTTGTAAGTTCACAGCTTTTACTATACACTTATTGTTTATGTATGTTCTTGTATAAATGATATAAATAATAATAATAATAGGGTGGGTTGGGGGAAAATACTTTGGTTAGTAGTAATGTTTTGAGGATGCTCTTGAATTATTAGTTAAAAATGTTTCACAAAAATGCAAGGTATTGGTGGTAGGGTGAGGTATGGGAGCCCTGTATGATGTTATGTATGTTTGTTTTATAAGTTCACAATTATTACTATACACTTATTATTTATGTATGTTTATGTATGAGTGACATACTTCAATAAATAAAAAAAGGTAAAAAACCAAAACAAAACAAACATACAAAAAGCAATGGCTAAGAACTTATAACCTTAAGTGAACTATTCCCAAACTGCATGTGGATCATCCCACAGTAATATGGATATATCCCCATTAGGAACCACTGTATTAATGGAGTCCTGAGGTCTCTTCCAATATCAACATTTCATGATTTTGTGATTTAAATTTATTCTAATCCATTTGATACAGAAGGAAAGGAAAAACAAAACAAAACCAAAAAACAGGCTCCAGGCCTCTAGTCATAGTATCTGTTTTCATACCATATGCTCTACAGAAAAGATCAGATATTTTATCTTTATAACTAGATGATTTTGATGATGATCATCAATCAATGAACCATGCCTGTCTCTAGTTTCCTAGGGCTGCAGTAACAAAATACCACAAACTGAATGTCTTTAAAAAAAGTCTGAAATCAAGGTGTCAGAAAAGCTATGCTCTTTTTGAAACCTGTAGGGAAGAATCTGTTCCATGTCTCTCTCTTGGCTTCTGGCAGTGATCAGCAATATTTAGCATTCCTTGATTTGCAGCACTTCAAGATCTGCCTCAGTCATCACATGTGCTAGGGAAGTCAAGGACACACTCAGAGGCCATCTTCCAGCCCTTGCTTATCCCCTTCCATTTCCCATCTTGCTTGTTTGCATGCAGGTGTTTGTGATGTTTCCACACTTGTTTACATGCAGGTGTTTTTCACATTTCCATTTTAGCTTGTTTGCATACAGGTTTTTGGTACGTTTTGATTTCACAAGAGATTGCAGGCAGCTGAGGGAGATGTTAAATCTTAACCAGTCCCTGCTGCTTGCCAGGGCACAAAGGTTGCTAATTGGCAGAACCCCATCACTACTGGAGCATGTGAAAGCTCAGCACTTGGTCAGTGCAGGTATCCCTTATCTCAGAGGTGTGCTAAGCTGCTGAGTAGTTGGCCTCCTCAGGGAAACCAGCCACAATTGGTCCCTCATCTCTGATGTGAAAAGAAGCATGAAGAGCTGCCATCCACTTAACCTCACCTGAACAGTTGTCCTCCTCAGGGAACTGGACAAAGTGGGATCTTTTCCCCTGCTTTTTTGGATCCTTTGTGCTATGCAAGCAATAAAACGGTAATTTGTTGGGAGTCTCCTGAGTCTGAGCCTATGTTCCCGTGACACACTACATAGCAACTTGCTGCACAGCATGGCATTCTCCTCTCTTCTGTCTGTGCCTCCTCTCTCCTTCTTTTAATGAACCAGTCATGAGGAGTTAGAGGCCCACTCTAAAACAGTCTGACATCATTTTAACTTGTCTAATTCCATCTGAAATGAACCTATTTTCAAATAAGGTCACCTTCTGTGGTACAGGGGAACAGTATTTGAAAGTATCCTTTTGGAGGACATATTTCAACCCATAACTGTTTGCCCTCTGGTCACCCAAAATTCATGTCATTCCCATGTGAAAAATACATTCACTCCATGTAAACATCTTCAAAGTCTTAACTACTCCAACATGAACTCTAAATCCAAAATCTCATCTAAATCTGTTATGAGTAGTCCATCCTGGGGCAAAATTCTTCTCAATTTGTGGACTTGTGAGACCTAGAAAACAAGTTATCAGCTTCCAAAATACAATGGGGGGACAGTAGTAGAATAGACATTCCCATTCCAAAAGGGAGAAATTGGAAGGACAAAAGGAGCCACAGATCCCAAGCAAGCCTGAAACCCAGCAGGGCAAATTCCATTAGATTTCAATGCCTGAGAATAATTCTCTGTGGCATGGTGCTTTGTTCTTTGGGGGCTGCCTGGCTGGCAGCTCTGCCCTCTCCTACCAGAATGGTGGTCCCACCTTCTTGGCCGAAGGAGGTCTATTTGGCCCAAATTTTTGCACTCATGGCTAATATCCTTAGAGTCATTCTTCCTTCATTTCTCCTGTCTCTGTGTCTTTCAACCCATGCTGACAGTGTTTTTATGGGTGTAAAATTCTCAAAAACCTTGCAGTTTCACATGTAATTCATGGACGTCCAAGCCACCAGATAAGAAGGTCCTCCAGAGATCTTTCCTGGATAACTGCATCTTCATTCCTGTATTCTTCTGAGATTGTTCATTGGAACCATGAGTCATATGTCTAATCTCTTTGGCAAACAGTTGTTCAGCCATACCCTGGGCCCTATTTCCATAGCCTGTTATCCAGATAGGCTGAGAGTTTTCCAAATCATCAATTGCTGGTTCCTTGGGGCTTAACAACTTATTTCTCAATTTATCTTTTTCCTCTCACATTTTGCTATAAGCAGCAGGAAAAAACCAAGTGGCCCCTTTTACATTTTGCTTAGAAATCACAGCTAAATATCAAAGTTCCACACTTACAAGTTCTGCTTTCCATATGATATCAGAACACAATTCTGCCAAGTCTCTGCCACTTTATCACAAGTATTGCCTTTCCTCCAGTTTCCAATGACACATTCAAAATCACCTTCAATGTTCATATTTCTACCAATAGTCTCTTTAAGGCAATATAGACTTTACTATCAAACACCTTAATATTCTTCCAGCCTCTACCCAGTACCCAATTCCAAAGCCACTTCCACATTTGTAGGTATTTCCCACTTCCTGGTACCAAAAATTTATCTTAGTTTTCTAGAGCTGCTGTAACAAAGTACTACAAACTGGGTGACTTAAAATAAGAGAGATTTTCTAACAATTCTGGAAGCTAGAAGTCTGAAATCAAGGTGTCCAAAGGGCCTTTCCTCTGGAGACTGTAGGGATAAAGTCTTCATTCCATTACAATGCCTGTCAGAGGCTATCTGAGTTTAAGCCTAAACTCCAGTTGTGAAATGAAGGTTTTATCTCTTACTGTGGTATTCTGAAGGGGGGTTAGGGAGGATTGGATTTTTCATCTTTGAAATCATAGCCAATAAGCAGTGATCAAGTCCATCTACACATAGCACTAGCTTTAAGATTTTCCTACTATTGTAGAATTATTTTCCTGCTATTTGGAATATCTTCTGACATCTACTAAGCTCAGGAATCTGCATTCATAAATTGGTCTTTTAAAGATGTGATGATAATTATGAGTTTTTCTATATAGCTGTCTGGTATGCACAATACTTGCCTTTTCTTGAGTTGAATAAGTTTCCTTCTTTAATTACATATTTCTCTGAAAGATTAAAAAAAAATAAGTTGATCTACAGTGATTCAGGATTGTGGAAGAAAAAGAAAGTGAATCAAGCAAGAACCTATATGCTTAATAAATTTCCCAGAGTTTTCAAAATCCATATTTTAAAACAAACACAAATATATTGGTAAATTTGGACATAGTAAATGTCATACCACCCTGGGTTTGAATCTTATTGCAGCCATTCCCAGTTTAGTAGCCTAGGGCAAGCAATTTCCTATCTTTGAACTTTAATTTATTCATGAAAAAATTAGAGAATCATGTCTATAACAAAATGGAAACCTTTTTATTTTCTCAGTAGTTGGTAAGAAGAGGTTTGATTAGACTGCTGTGGGGTAGAAGGAAGTACAACAGTGGGCATTAGATTTCCAATGGAACAAGAGCGCTGTTTTCCATAATCGAAGAGATTGAGAGAAGACAGGAGTAGTGCTGAGTACAATACTAGGTCAGACAGACGGGAGGAGAGAAGAGTCATAATTTGGGTGTGAGGAACCAAACCCTCCTCTGTTGGTATGTGTCACTTTTTTTTTTTTCTAAAGAATTCAATGCAGTGCTAAGTCCTACAGTAAGGTTTATGAAGAAAGAGGATATAGATATGGAGGAAAAACTAACGTCTCTGGCTTACATAATGCTCCCATCTTAAGGTTGTGGTGAGACAATCAGGATAGCATAGCTAAAGTGCCCCTTGTTACAATGCCTCACAACTACACTTTCAATAAATGGTAGCTATCATTCCTATTGTATCATCAAATTTTGTTGTAGCAAAATTACAACCACTGTACAATAATTAAAATTTCCTATTAAACATACAGTAATGCTCAAGTGCTATTGGTGAATCATAACAATAGTTAAAATTTAAAAACTCAAGCAAAAAAACATTCAACAATATATAATAAGTGCAGTAGCCCTTTGGGAATGAAATAGAAAACTGAAGGATAAGAGTTTTTAATAAGAGAAAGATCAAGCAATTCCCAAGAATTATAGAGGAAGGGGGCAAACTTCCACTTAACAATCAAATAGAACGTTGTGGGTTGTCAGTGAATAAAATATTAATAATTTGGATCGAAATAAGTTAAGTTGAGTTAATAGTATATAAGTTATCCCTAGCTACTGAATGATTCACTACTTATCAAATAAACACTTTTAAAAGAAAATTTCCCAATGATAAAATATGTCACAGCTGGTTAAAAAATGCCCCCATCTGGCTTCATAGTTGGAGCCTGTTTTAGTGCCAAACCATGGACATGATAAAGAAGAGTTTTCTGAATTGCCTGAAAATGATTAAGTGGTAGTTATAAGAAGAAAGAATAGCCACCAGGAAGGTAAAATTTCAAAACTCTCATATAGTGCTGGTAGGAGTGAGGACTTGTACAACTTCTTTCGAAAAAGTTTTGGGGAGTATATGCTAAAGTTATCATATGTCTACACTATGACCCAGTGATTCTACTCTTAGATTTATGCCTAACAGAAATGAATACACATGTGTTCCAAGAGACCTGTGCCATAATATTCTTAGAGTTATTATTAATAATGAAGAGCTGAGAACAATTCAAATTTCAAATGTCCATAAACATTTGAAATTTGAATTTGAAATATTTGAAACATTTGAAACACAGTAGACTAGATAAGTAAATTGTGATATAGTTATATAATAAAATACCATATATATCCATATATGTACTATATATTTGAACTACAGCTATATACAACTATCTGAATGATTCTTACAAACACAATAGGTAGTGAAGGAATAGATTTGTATGCTCACATTTATATAAACTTCCAAAACCTCAAAAGTGATCTATGGTTAGAAATCAGGATAGTTGTCAGCTTTAGGGAGGAAAAGGAGTAGGTGTAATGATTAGGGAAGCTCTAGAGTGTTAGACATTTATTTCATGACTTAAGGTGTTGTTCTTTGGGTGGGTTTAACTTTAGATTCATTGAGCCATGCATTTATGATTTATGTTCTTTTCTGTATGTGTGCTATACTTCAATAAACTATTTTTTAAAAAGGGAGACAGTATGGGAGAAAAAATTCTAACAAAACACAGTAAAAATCATAAACCAACTTGTATAGCACTTACTATGTTCCAGGTATTATTTTAAGGACTTTACTTTATAAATATATAATATTTAACAGTCATATTAACCCTATGAAATATTAGCCATCCTCATTTTACAGAAGACAGACCAGAGATACAGAGAAGTTAAGTATCTTGTTCAAGTTCCTACAGCCAGTATGCAGAGCTGGGATTTAACCCAGGCAATCTGGCACCAGAGTCCGTGCTCCTAAGACTATACTGTAAGGTTCCTAATAGCTACCAAGTACATACCATACACCAGAAATTTTGCTAAGTCCTTACTCATATATATTAGAACGGTCTGTACATAGACATAAGATAAGTATCGCATAGAGTCAAAACTACCCTTGAAACGTGCTTGGGAAGGCCCTGCTTTGACAGCCCACTTCAAATTTCAGTAAGCCCAACATTGTCAATTCTGTCTTCACTGCGGGAACAGGTAGCTGTTTCTTCAGCTGAGCATGAGGTAGTGTACTGGGTTTGTATTTAGGAAATTTGATTGTCAAAATTTCGTGACGTATTAAAATTAATTCAGTGGGGAGTGGATGTAGCTCAGTGGTTTGAGCACCTGCTTCCCAGGTATGAGGTCCCAGGTTCAATCCTTGGTACTTCCTTAAAAAAAAAAATTAATTCAGCATGGTAAGATATCTTGCACTGTGAAAAGCATGCAAGAACTGAGACTAGCTAAGGAATTTGAGGTATATGTACAATCATCTACATGATTTAAATTTTTATGTCCTTTTATTTTTTTCCTCCCCTGAGCCCATATGATTGAGTTAGCATGAGTTAAATGTCTTAGGAGCCCCCTCTGAGAATTCCCAGGGAACATATTTTTAACCCCTGTTTTAAATTTGGTAAATAACTTTAAAGACCCTAAATGATACATTTCTGAAAGCATTAAAATATTTTAATTAAATATAGTACATAATTCCAAAATAAATATGTTGCTTTTTCCAAAGGCCCATTGAGATCATGTATATACTCATGGTGATCATGGCTTCTTTAAAGTGCTGTATCATCTTTAGTATGAGAATCATCTATTATTTTCAGAAGAGCTTTCAATCACAACTCCTGTGCTGTGGTCAGGTACCATTAGCAAAGGTGTTAATGTGTGAAAAAGTTCTGAAGTAGATTTCAGAAGATGATGCTCAGACCCACCCTTTCCAAGTACAAGGTTAATAAGAAGCACCACCATGGGGTGGAAAGCCAAGGATGGATTCAGACCTGCCCTTCTACTGGTTCTCTACTCTTGTATATTTTCAACTTTATTATCCATTTTTAGATAGATTTCTTCTTCCTGGTGAATCTAGAGGTTTCATATTATAAACTGTGACAGTTTGAAGCTGTGTACACCCCAGAAGATCATGTCCTTAGAGCTAATCCATTCCTGTGCTTGTAAATCTATTGTAGGTGGGGCCGTTAGATTTTAAATTACTTCAGATAAGGGTCTTTGATTAGACTGCAGGACCCAGCGTGGGTCTTAATTCTCTTACTGGAGTCCTTTATAAAAGGAGGAATAAAAAAAGCCACAGACACAAAACAAAGCTGCAGAGACAGAGACGAACATAGAAGTTGGAATCAATGGAACACAGAGGCTGAGAGGAAGCCACTTTAATCAGAAGCTGAAAGAGACAAGGCCCAGAGGAGAAGGAAGAGATGAACCATATGCCTGATCGCCCACAGCTGCATATCTTCTGACCCTGCCACCATGTGCCTGATTGCACACAACTGAGCTTGGGGAGAAAGTGAGCCTGGAGAAGTCAGAGACCAACAGAGCCACCATTGTGCCTTGCCACATGGCAGGAGTCAAGGATCACCAGTAGCCAACCTTTGGTGAGACAGCATCTCTGATGATGCCCTGATTTGGACATTTTCAGAGCCTCAGAACTGTAAGCTTTTAACCTAATAAATTCCATTATAAAAGCCAACCCATAGGGTGTGGATGTAGCTCAGTGGTTGGGCACCTGCTTCCCACGTATGAAGTCCTGGGTTCAATCCCCTGTACCTTCTAAAAAAAAAAAAAATCAATATAAAAGCATCTGGTAAAGAGCTTACAGTGGATAATTCACTTGAATTTGAAAAACAAAATAGAAATGAACCTGTCAAGTACAGTGAAAGCTATGGAATAAAACCATTGATTAAAAAAAAAAAAAAAAAAAAAAAAAAGCCAACCTATTTATGGTATATTGCATTGGCAGCCTTTAGCAAACTAAAACTTGAACAGAATGTTTTGGTAGTGGACTAGATTAATGAAATTCTGTTTCTAGAAATTAAACAAATAGTTCTGAAAGAGAATTAGTAAACACAGTGTGCTTATTTGGTATCAGAGCTATGTTGAGGACATTTTTTTCATTTTCTTTATTAGGTAAATTGTATGCTTACAGAATAATCATGCAGAAAATACAGAGTTCCTCATACCACCCCACTCCACACATAAACACCTTGCTTTAGTGTGGTATATTTGTTGCAGTTGATGAAATAATATTATAATTGTAATATTAACAATAGTCTATGGTTTACTTTAGGGTTTCTTGCTTGCATTGTGTAGTCCTATGGGCTTTTTAAAAACTTTTTATTCTAGTAACATATATACAACCTAAAATTTCCCCTTTTAACCACATTCAATTCAGTGTTGTTAATTACATTCATGATGTGCTACCAGCACCACCACACATTACCAGAACTTTTCCATCATCCCAAATAGAAACTCTGTACAATTTAAGCACTAAGGAAACAGGACTTTAATACATGGAGCCTGGGACTTCATAACCATTGGAAGGATGCTGGAGCAAATGTCAGGAAAGCCACCACCAGTGACTGGATGACTGGAGCTTATCGGGAAGTGCTGTGAATCTCAGGCATCTGGAGGAAAGGGTTGTGGGGGAGCCAAGGATGATGATCTCAGCCACCTGAAATGTTAAAGAGAGGTAATTCTAAGGAGTGCCCCTGAAAGCTACTTCAAATCTCAAGACTCTTATTTTCCTGGGGCACCAAAGTGGGTGATTCTGCAACTATGGCCAGCAAACATTAGTTTCTCCTTTTCTTCTGCCTTCCAAAGTGAGTACTTTTCATTAGCAGACTATAATTCAGAATGATGTGGGGAAGGGGATTTTAAGCAAGGAAATTCCAGGACAAATGGCAGAGATGCTGAATTGACAGATGACAAAAAACCCTACTGCAATCGATTCTCTAAGAAATGGGAAGTCTGGAGTACCCCAAAATCTAACCTCTAGAAGTTTAAAAATCTGGAACTCTAGTCAGATACTTATATGTGGATGTTTTCTCTCTTCTTTTCTCCAGCATAAAAACATGTGCACGCTAAACTTGCCTTTCTAAAGTTAAATTGTAAACATGTAGAAAAGAAGAGAGGATATGGAGGAAAGGTTGGGACATGAGCTATTCAGCCAGAGGGAAGAAGCAATTTTAAGACCACATGCAATGGGAGCTCTTAAAGAGCCTGTATATTCTGTGATCAAGGCCCATTGAATTAGAGTATTTATGCTTACCGATCCGACATATACAGTCCAACAATCGAATGGATTAGTTGGGGAAGACTAAATTTGTATGTGATTGTGAATGTGTGTTGGGTGGGCATATATTTGGACATATATTATGTGCAGTTTACTAAACTGTTAAATGAAAGCAAAACATATGATGCATGACCATAGACCCCTGATATTAAACTACACATAATATTATGTATATTTGGGATGTTAATTTCTAATTCCTTCTCACAAAACAACTGATTCTATTCTTGGCCAGGTGTTACTGAAAATAGTGCTTGTCCTGTCCCTAGTTTTTTCATCCTAGTTTTGCTTCATCTTTGGTGAGCATTGAGAATAGACTCCTTGTATACTACACTATACTATACTATACTATACTGTACTGTACTGTACTATACTATACTATACTATTTGCAAATAATGTTCACAATTATGAGGTTCACACATTACAGTCTTCATGAACTATTTTTATTTTATTTTATTTTTTATTTATTTATTTATTTATTTTTTAGCTTATCACCAGCATTCTAAAAACCAGACCTAGGGAGAAAAACTAGGTCTGGGGACACATGCATGGTTTCTAATATAGCGAATGTTTAGCCTACCCTGATTATCACAAAATCAGGTCAGCGAGAATATTCGCAGTATTTTTAAACTTCTTGGGAAATCCCTGTTCCTTTAGGTATGGCCCAGCTCTGTGGAATACTTGAGATGAAGGAAGTTCATGCACAGTCCCTAAAAATGCCTGCTACAGCTTCCTGCCACTGGAGAATGTCTCTTCTCTTTGTCCCCGTGGTGCAATCATAAGAGGAATTAGCTATCTTAGATGGTTTTGCCTCTGGATGGGAAGAGAACAGCTTCTCTAAGATGCCTTTGTCATTACAAAGTCACCCTCATCCCTATGCTCCCTTATTCTCCAAGGCACCCAGGATTTTGCTCTAGTGTGGAGGACACAGTCGTGGTTTTAATATGAATGGTCATGCCAACCTGAACTCATTTCCTGGTTGGATATATTTTCTAGTTTGGCAAATCATGATATCCTTTTGGGCCAGAGGGGTAAATGAAGGCTAAGTGTGAGCATAGATATAAGAAATTGCGCTTGGTTGAACAATCATGGTCAAAGAGGATTGATGAGTGAATCTACCCCACACAGGCAAGGTTGATAGAGAAGAATCAGGAGATGGTAAAGCCTAGTAAAGTGGTGAATCCCAAGCTGATACTTAAGTTCTGTGTTTCTGTCATTTCTTGTAGGTACTTTCAACCAATCACTTCCATTTGGGAGGTTACAGGAGAGCATCAGTATGTAAAACAAAACAAATCCCTTCTTCTCTCCTCCCACCTAAAGGCTGCTGTATGTATAATAACATTGGAATATGAACAGTGGTAATTGTCAATGGTAATGTCTGGGAATAGGATTGGAGGGGTGGTTGTACTTTCTAAACTTCTATATCATTAACATTTTCTTTCAGTAAGCTTATACCACTTTTATAAAATCAGAAAAATAACCGACTTTTCAATTTTGAAGAGAAGTAATATAGAGCCACATTTTGTATTTTTAAGAGAGTTATTCCCCCTCTTTATAAAAAATAAACTGTTTACCTACCACTATGGGAAGGTGGGGGTTTGATAACAGATACACTGCATTTAGCTGCAGGCTATGGGTATAATTGTTTTGATTAATTTCAGAGGCCAATAAAATGTGTAGCCCTTTAAAATCACAGCACTAGCTATGGAACCAATATTGACATTTTTGAACCAAATGTTTATTTTTTAATTAACCAGATGCAAGTCTTCTCTTATCTTCTTTTTTGTTAGTTGAGGCAGAGTGCTGTGACATATCTTTGAAGCACACTTGATCAGCTTTGGAATTTTATCTGTGTCTCTTAAAGCTAGTCATACTAGCTTTACTGAAATCTATTATAAAACAAAATTATTTAATTCAAAAGAATGTGTAATTTTCAATAGTATTTTGTACTATCCTGTTTACATTTCTCCTTCTCTTCAATAATGTGATTGTTTTTAGCTTGGATTCACTAGATTAGTGCCATGAAAGAAACTAGATTTGTCAGACATATGGGTAATTGATGACAATCAAAATGCAATTGAATTGTATTCCTTTGAGATCAGGAGATAAAAAGATACTTCTAGCCACTATTACTATTTACACAAATTCTTCACTTGATTTAAAGGGAGCTCATGTAGCAGCTTCTTTTCTGCCCCCTCCTTCATTTTCATTTCATACATTTACAATCTACTCTTAACACATTTGTGAGGTTAGATAGCTTTTCTGAAGAAAACTGGGCAAGTTCCCCTTGGGCAGAGTACCTTCCCTTACATCCATCTTGGAAGTCTGGTGCCCCAGAACTTCTGGTCAGGATTTCCTACACCAAATGAATGAGGCTGACCACTACTCAGGGATAAGTCAGAAATCCCAAGGTACCGGTCCACAGAGGAAGAAGAAAGTTATAAGTTCCCATCTATTACTGAGTCTCTTGTCTGGTTCTGCCAATGCAAATGGACAGATCAGTCTGACTCAAGCTCAGGCTCTTAGTACCTCTAAGACAGTCCTAGGTATACTTTTTCTAGCTTTGGATTTTCCAACAGAATAAATTCTACTTCCTCTTTCCTGTTAATTGTTTCTGTGAACAGCTTGCAAGAAACCATATCAATTGTAACAAAGCCTTATCATCCTGACAATTAATTAGCAGTTGTGTTTTAATTTTATTTTTAAATATCTTAAACACAAAGAGTCATGGTGATAAATAAAAGATCACAGGATTTTACTTACACCCTATCGAACTCTAAATTAAAATTCTCTTTTTAAGAGAGAGTAAAACTATTAAAATATCCCTGAAAGAGGAGATGACATATTGCTTATCTGCTTCCAGTTTCAAAACCTCTAAAACTTTGTTGGGTTAGGAAGAAGAGAGCAGGAGAAAAGACTGGGAATATTGGAGAAGAGTAGTGAATCTTTCGAGTAAATTAAATGGATGTTGATACAATCTTTTTGTTAAAAAAAAACACATTATAAATCCATTCATGAATAAGTAATCCTTTGACTATTAGAATAAATGCTATGTAAAAACAAAATACTTAATAACTCACCCATCTGGATTCTAGCATGTGTCTTAAGCACATAATAATTGTAACAGTAGTGATAATTTCCATTTGTATTCAACTTTGGATTTCATAAAATGTTTATTAATAAGTTACTGGAAGTCTACTGAAATTGATTCTGACAACAATCCTGTGTGGTAGGTAGGGGAAGTTATTGCCCCATTTTACAAAGAAGGAAACTGAGGTTCAGATAATTTAAATGACTTTCCATGTTCATAGAGCAAGTAGTTATCAGAATATAGACCAGATTCTGGGCCTCCTAATTCCAGCCCAATACTCTTTTAGATTCTCTTTGCTGACTGTGGAAAAGTTGACTAAATTATATGGCTCAAATCAGGTTATATATTTGCATATATTTTAATCTATTCCTATATTCTGATTAGGATTTTAAACATAAGAAAAGAAATGTGGAAACCTCTTTGTTTAATGGCTTACTTCTTTGAACATATGCTTTGGCACTTTTTTTGAAAATGAAATGAAGGAAAATGTGGAGAAAAGGTATACAAAAATATATTTATCTCATTGTGAAAATATGGCAGGCTACTATCAATATATGTGGTTTAAGGAGAAGAAACTGCTCAGATTGGTTTGAACATAGGATATTGATTTTTAATGACACAGGAGGTTTAAATAGGTTATATTTTTGTTTTTTAGGTTATCATAGGCCTATGGGTAGAATGAGGTTGGTCCAAAAAGGGCAATTCATTATTTCCAGAAGACCAAAGAAACTTCTAGGAAATACTTTAAAAATATTTTTATACTGAATTCCCCTAAAACCTTGGAAAAGGAAAATGATTCATGATTCATGATTCAATGCAATGAAAGACCAATGTATTTTATGCTGGTAATTTGGCAGGTTTACAAAGGTAATCACTGAGTTTTTTTTTTTTTTTTTTTTTCTGAACAGAGTGAATGTGGACACATTTTGAGGGGGCATTCAAACAGTACTTTAAAATTAAATATTCAGTTTTTAAAAAGAACTGTTATGAAACTGATGGTTTAGATAAAATGATACCTGGAAAATCATCTTCATCTAATACAAATTTGCTTCATATGCAGAATGCTTACTAGAAAATTACTAAAAATAAGATAAATTAACCATCCCAGAGTTACCTCTATTTTCTCCTTGCTGCTGTTGATGATGATACAAAAACATATTTTCAGTATAACAGCTATTCAGAATATTTGCAACATCAGGGAGTTGCAAATACTTGTCTTTGGGAAATGTATACTAATGAGCCTGAAGGAAGTGGTTAGTCATGCAATGTGATATATTTTATATAAATATGTAAATGCACATAAAAACAAAATAAAAACACCTACAGCATTTGGATGTTAAAATTGGAAATATAAACTTAAGAGTCAAGAAATACAAATGTTAATATTGTTGTATCAACTTTAGTATACACACTGTTGCATAAGTTGCTTTTCAGAGATGATTATCACTAAACATGGACATGAAGCATGGGAGGTGGGAGCATATACTGATGATCTCCTAAGGGGAGTAGACTGTGAATGTTGCTGGGACACGGAGGTGTTCTCGAGGAATGGCTGGACATGTCAAGGAATTGGAGTGGTCATCCTCCTTTTCCTGAGTCCTACACAGTCTTTCTGTCCTATCTATGTAGAATGGCAATTTAACATTTTGTAGTTGAATTTGTTCTGTAAAATAAGTCAAGTTCCAAGTAATTTCAGTTTATCCAACTAAGACCTTGATGGAAGAAGCTAGAGAAACAGGCTGTCGGCATTTATGTCCTCAGTTGTTTTTAAAGGCCACATTTTATCACCCAAGATTTTCTTAGTAGTCAATATGTATTTGATTAAATAAGCATGTATTGGAGGCCTACTGCATGACTGCCTTCCTGCTCGGGCTTGATTTTCCATACACTTGACTTCAAATATCTGCAGGGGAGAAGAGATGAGTTAGGTGTGCCTTGGTTGGGGTTACATTCCTGCTAGAACTGATGGGCAATGAGTGGTTGAAAGGGGTGCTGGAGATGGAAAGGAACAGGGAAAGGTGGGCTACCTGGAGACGAGGTGTAAGAGCACATGGCCTCCTTGGGACTCTAGTGCTAACCTTTTAGGATTTATGTATTGAGGAGTTATCAGGAACCCCTCTCCCCAACTCTTGGTCGGTTATAGTTACTTTGATTTGCAAAAGAATTCCAAAGTTTCAAAATCAGAGTCATTGCCAGATCACTTCTTTATTATAGTTCCTGTTCCAATATGCCAGCAGAAAGGATAAGAGCCCTGTTTAAATTATCTAAATGAGAGAATTCCAAAACAAATTTAGAAATTCCTATCTCTAACTTGTCTCTTGTCCCCACTACTAGCAACTGAAGCATGTATAGTGTCATTGTCCTGCCATCATTTAATTTTCTTACTCCTGATTCCTATTAACTCGCTGGTCTATTTCTCTGATTTTGGGCATAAGACTATTACTTATAGGGTCTGTTCTCCCTCTTTAAAGAGCCAACAACTTCTCTCCAGCTCATGGCCTTCTTATTTTCATTTGCCCAAGGTTGACAAGCTCATTTTTCATGCATAATTCCCAGGTCTAAACTGGAGAAATTGGTGGAAATATGCTGGTTAGAAAAAATATAGCTACTCACTTCAGATCAGTGTTCTAAGATCTGGGGTTGCCTGCCACAGTATGCTAAAGTTCATGATGTATAGGGGCTACCAGAAGGTGCTACAGAGGCCCATGTGCTCCTAGAAAAATGAACTCTGTGCCAGTGCATTATCTTGAGGGAGCTGACAGGGAGAACTCAAAGAGCCTTGTGTGTTCCTGGTGCCTAAACATTAGCCTCAACATTTTATTGAAGCAACTTAAGAAATAACACACTAAGCTTTGTGTGCTTCAAAACAGTTCCTTCCCCCACAACACCACAGACACGATCACCACCTTACAGAACACCAGTAATAACTCCATCATGCCTTATATCCCAATTTATGTCAGTCACAAAAGGAGCCCAAGATCCCTGGGTTATCTCATTACCTGGATGCTCATTTCCAAGTGGCTGGGATATTTCTCTACTTGGCCTATATTTCTCACCCCTCTTCACCCTTAAAAACCTTCTTTGTCCTTTGGAACACACAATCAGTCATCAGCAAAATCCCCTTTATACTCAAGCTCATGCTAGAGTATTCTTTTTATCTTCTCATAGTAACTAAAATCTAGCTCATGCTTAAGGACACATGCAGAGTCTTCACAAGTAGTGGTGGTTTACTCTCCCTAAGTCTCTCCTCCTAGTGCTGGGTCTGGAGTTAAGATAATTGTCTTTCATGATTCTTCCTGTCACTTTCAGACTTTTGCTCCTCATTCCTTCCTCCTTCAAGATCCCTGATTTCTTTTGAACTTTACACCAACAGATTACAGCACCCATGATCCCTCCTTATTACAGTCATCTAACCAACACTTGGACCACTCTTATTCATTCCTTGTAGATCTTATTGCATGGTCTGTGCCATTACTACTTCTGTCATATTTCACGGCGATTTTAGTATTCGTGCAGACAATCTTGCTAATATCCTGTCTTTTCAGTTCCTTGTTCTCCTTTTGCCTAGAATCCTGTTCTCCATCTTATGGCAGCCATCCACTTCAATGTGTATACCCTAGACTTTGTCATAATACTTCCCCTTCCACAATTTCATTTCAAGTACCCCAACCTCCAAATCACCCTTCCTATCTTTCTAACATATTTCTATTTCATCCTTGAATAATTCATTGACCGCTCTGAAGTCCTCAGTAGTTTTTTTTCACCCCCTTCAGTTTCTTGCTTTCACATATGCTCATCTCCCTTCTTCCCAACATAGATTATCTAGTCCATCTTTATGCTCCCTCTTCCCTACATCATCAATCCCTGACTTTCATTGCATCTTTTATGCCTGGCAAAACCTAACCCTGGTTATATTAAATTCTTAGCCTGCTCTGTTTCCATAGGTGTCTGGAAGAAGATACATCAGTACCCACTTATCTTAAATAAATGAGTATTTTCCTCAAAATTGTCTTCTAGTTCTATCTGGCAATCTTTTTGTGTTTACCTCATAAATTTACTCCTATTCTCCTAGGTATCTATTCATATCTTTACCTAGGTATCTATTTCATATCTTTTTCTCAATTCTCAAACTTCCATCTCTGTCCTGTCTTCTCTTTCAGCTGATGAACTTGCTTTCTATTTCACTGAGAACATAGAAGCAACCAGAAGAGAGCATCCACACGCTTGTACCACCAAACCTACCATCTATATGCTGCCCCTCTGCTGACAATGGAGGTACTCTCAGTGACCCTATCTAAAGCTAGACCCTTGACATGTACACTGAGTCCCATCTCCTTTGCCTGCCATAAGGCATTGCTTCTGTAAAAGGACTCTCTCTCCTGCAGTGCCAGATTTTCTCTCTTACTCGGTTCATTCCCATTGGTGGACAAATATGCTGTTATATCCTGTCTTAAAATTAAAAAGCATTCCTTACTTTCATATCTGCTTTTAGTAACTGTCCCATTTTTCTGCCCCACCCTCCCCTTTACAGCAAAACTCCTTCAAAAACTTAAAACTCTACCTCTGTTTTCTTGTTGCGGGTTCTCTCTTGAACCCATTCCTACAAACTTTTGTCCTTATCAATCCCCAAAACTGCTCTTAACAAGATCACCAATTACTTTGATATTGCCAAATGCAATAGTCAAATTATATCTTCATCTTACTTGACCCATTAGACACAATTGATTACTGTCTGCTCCTCTTATTTTAACATTTTTAAGCCGAAAGAGACATTGAAAGAATAATACAATGAACACCTGAATACTCTTCACCTCAATTCTCCAATTGTTAACATTTTACCACATTTACTTACATGCTCATTCTTCTCTCTCCCTCCCCCTCTCTTTCTCTTTCCCTCTCAAGATAGATAGGTGACAGATAGATAGGTGATAGATAGATACACATTATTTTGCTCAACCATTTGAAAGTATGTTGCAGACACCATGAACTTCATCCTGAGACACCTCAGCATGTATTTCCTTAAAATGAGGGCATTTTCCTATATAACTCCAATTCCATTTTCCCCACACCTAAGAAAGTATCATTAACTAAACAATATCATCTAATTATAGCCCAGTTTTGAATTTCCATAACTGTCCAAAGATATCTTTTATAGTATATATATATGTATACACACATATACATACACACACATATATACATATATTTGGTCCTGGATCCAATCCATGTTCATGGTTTTCATTTGGTCAATATATCCCCTTAGAAACTGTTAATATAGAAATTTCCCTCCCTTTTTGTTTTCATAGCATTGAATGTTTTGAAGAGTCCTAATTGATTGTGTAAAAGACTATCCTTTATTTTAGATTTGCAAGTTGTTCTCTCATGTTTAGATTCAGGTTAAATCTTTTTGGCAAGAATAATACAGAAGTGATGTTGTGTACACAGTGATAATATCATTTTTTCCCTACTGTTAGTGATGCTAAGTTCCATTGCTTTGTTAAGTTAGGAATTACTCTATTTCTGTTGTGAAGATGAATATTTGCTTTTGTAATTAATCGTTAATATGTGTGGTGATATATTTTAAGATATGCACCAGTCTTTAACACACTGGTTTTACTATCCACTGATGATCCTTGTCAATTATTGCATTGGCATTCATCCATGGAGACTACAGTTTTCCTGTTTACCTCTGTACCTTACCCACACGTTTGTTTTGAGTGTTACTATGGGTTTGTTGATTCCCCCCCCCCATTTAGTGCATTATATTCTGTTATTGTCACTCTTTTTAGCGCTTAAATTGTTCGAATTTGGCCAATCAAATACCATTCAAGGCAGCTCCTGTGTCCTTTTGACATATCCCCATCATTTTTTAACATTTCTTGATTTCTCTTATAAGAAGATGTTACAGCCTTACCTTGTCCTTTCCTTGTTCCAGACTTGAATTTGTCATTTCTCCAAAGATCCCTCATTCATTTTATTGGGAAATGACATTTAGAAACCATGATTTGGGTGTGAGGTCATATTCTTTACTTTTTGAAATACTTTTATCACTAGCATCCTGGGTATCACCCTCTCTTTATTATTCTCTTCCTTCATTGGTCCCCCACCCCCCGCTTTTTTTTTTTTTTAGCTCCTTTTGCTGCTTTTTCTTCATTTGCTAATCCTCTAAAATTTGGAGGGCTTTCAGACTTAATTCTTGGAACTCTTCTCTTCATTCACTAATCTTACTCAAAGCTGTGGTTTCAAAAATCTTACATGCCAATTTATATTTTTTCTATATTCCTTTCTGAATTCCAGACACATGTATCTTTTTCCCTACTCAGCATCCCTCTTTGGGTATCCAATAGACATTTCACAATGACCACACTCAAAACCTAACTTTTAATTCACCCTCAATTAGAGCTTCTCCTAAAATTGTCCTCATCTCGGTAAGTGATACACCTCTCTCCCTGTTTCTTAGAGCAAAAATACTGGACTCATCTTTGATCTTTTTCTCTTCTTTATTTCACATCCAGCATCTAGACTATCAGCAATTCTTCAGGCTCTTCCTCTGAAAGTTCTCAAATGTATCCAGAATCCAATGACATTACTTTTCTCCAAGTCATCATCACCACTTGTTTATATTATTACCTGCTTGCATCTTTTTTTCCTGCAGTCTGTTCTCCATATAGCAACCAAAGTGATTTAAAATTTAAGTCCAATTATATCACTCCTTTGCTTTCAGTCTTATGAAGTAAAAGCCAGAATCTATATTATGATCTGCAAGGTCTTACAGGGTCTGATCTCTAGTAACTCTCTGATATCATTTCCCATTATTTTTCACTCACTCCACCCAGGACACTGGTCTCCTTATTGTTCCTAAAACACATCAAACATGCTCATGCTTCAGGGCTGTTGAACTGCCCTGAACTTTTAACTGCTGTTTCTTTTCTCATGTCTGTTCTTGTTCCAAGTACCCTCAATTCTCAGTCCATCACTTCCTTCACATCTTGGCTCAGTCATTACCTCTCCAGTGAGTGTCTCTTTGGTCATCTTATATTTCAAAAAGTACACCCTTTCCTCACCTCTCACCAATCTCTATTACCCTGATGCTGCTTTATTTTTCCTCATTATACTTATTGCTTCTTATTACATTATATATTTTCTACATTTGTGTATTGCTTTCCTCTCACCCCACCTATATTGTAAGCCCCTTGGGGGCAAGGCTTTCATTTGATTTATTCTCTACTATATTCCCAATGCCTAGAACACTTCCTGACATGGAGTAGAACCTCAATAAATATATTAGAAGGAAGAATGAATGAGTTTTCCAAGCGTTCCTGATATCCTTACCTGATTTGAAGTGGGAGCTCTTATGCTATCAAGGTTCTAGAATCCCTGATCCTAGTGATTAGGAAGCTATAAATCTGGGTTTGCCAGGACAGTCCTGGTTTATGCCTGTCATCAAAAAGTAATTATCGGGGGACAAATGTGGCTCAAATGGTTGGGCGTCTGTCTCCCATATGGAGGGACCCAGGTTCGATCCCCAGGACCTCCCGGTTGAAAAAAAAAAAAAGTAATTATCAATGACACCACCTTTCACTCACAAAAGTGTCCAGGTTTGAACAAATAATCACATGGTCATTTTTCAAATAACAGTGAACCTAGTATTAGAGAAACACGAGTAAGATGTAGGAAACTTTAGACTCAGAGTAGGGGAACAAGCAGGAGGAAGTAGTAGTAGTGAAGAAGTCAATTTTGCTCAAAGGTCAATGGCCCCTCAGAAAACTTGGATGCAAAATCTTCACTTATTCATGCCTTTCTGATATCTCTGCTTCCTTCTGCTTTGTTTCTTGCTCTCCAACCCCACAATTCCAACCATATTCTAGAAATATCTGCATGGTCATTCTATTAAAAACTCAGATTCAACATGTTCAAAACCCATATTATCATCACTATCCCAATCTAGCTTTTCTTTCTGACATTCTTATTGCTTTCAAGATCATTACCCTATCTCAGAGCTATCCTTGGCTCCATCCATCCTTTCTCTTTGCTACACCCAGTTTGTCAATTATCCCTCTTTCATCTATTTTTTTCCTATTCTTTTCTGCTACCACTTAGTTCAGTCCCTTATTATCTCATTGAAACATTTAAATTGACTCCTATTACCTTTCCCTTCCTTGCTTCTTTAGCCCAGGCTAGAGCACTGGATGAAATCAACACATGATGAACATATGCAGATTTCAGGAATTAAATCTTTTTTGAATTCTGTCTTCACGTTATTGCCAGGTTTAGTACCCAAAAGAACCAACTCTATTATATCATATTTGTTTAAAAAAACAACTTTATAAGACTGCATAAAATCACGACTCTTTACCCTGGCAATCAAAATTCACAATGAAATTTTCTGTTTTCTCTATCTCCATGGCATTACTGAATTATTGACCATTCCCTAATTGTGTCTTATGGGCTTTCCCCATTCCTTTTCTAGATAACTATGAAAATCCCAGGCATTATTTTTTAAGGAAAAATAAATAAATAAATTATAAATAATAAAGTAATAAACATCCATATTCCCACCATCCCTAATGGACATCAGTTAACAATATATCATGCTTTACTACAGAGTTTTTTCTTGTTAAAGGAGAAAAAAATCATTGTAAAAAGAGTAAAAGGTCAATTAACCACCATCTCTACTCCCATTCTTCCATCCCACCTCCTACCACAGTTCACACCATTATCTTTTTTTGTGTATATTCTCCAGTCTACATTTTTTTTTTTTTTGTATCTCTAAACAATATATGGTTGAGAACTTTCCCAACTTTTCTCTTCTCTGGAATAGAATCAGTGGTTGGAGAAGATCGGGATAGATTTCTGCATAGACATCATGTGGGCAAAGAATTCCCTTAAGACTCAGATTTAGTGTCACCTCTCCATGATCCATCTTGGTATGCAGAATTCCCATACCAACGTATTTGGAAATCTTTCTTATGCTATGTACAATGCTTTTCTGAATATTGTACTCATTTTAAGTGTAATTATGCTTCTTGAGTGCTGACATCTTTTGTCATCTTTTTGAGCTGCAAATTGCCTAGCAAAACGCACACACACGGATAGATGATAGAGACTCTCTGTTCACACTCATAACTCAATTACATGTGTGTATGTGTGTGTTTGTGTGTGTATCATTACCTATCTCAGAGCTACCCTTGGTCCCTTCCTATCTCTTTACTATACCCAGTTAGTCACACACACACACACATAAAAGGATGAACAATAGAATGGTTGACTAAGAAACATGTGAGGCTTCAAATTCCGTAGGTGCTCATTATCTAAGTGATGTGCTATACTATTAATTCTTCATTCCTTTATTACCTATGGCACTAGTGAAAAGTAATAAAGGGCTCTTAGCTACTTAAAGTGTTCCCATAACCTATAGGAACATCGTTTGTCTTGGTGGCAGCTAGGAAAAGAGCAAAGAACAATTTGTCTTTTTTTGACTCATATTTCCACTTAAATGTGAAGAGATAAAAAGCAAGAGACAGCTTGTACTAATTAGGAGGAGAAAATTTAAGAGCATATTGCTCTTGGCAGTGTTCAAAATACCAAGGTCAAAAATGTACCTTCTGTAGTTCTTTGTTTCTCAAAAGAATAGTGTATTGGGTGAGAGGATTCGTGGAGGCATCTTTTTGGATTCCGCAACAAAGGCCTAACAGCATAGGGTCAAGAGGTTGGATGTCAATTATTTAAATGGTCACTGGGAAACCATAAGATCCTGTTTATTCATTAAACATAGCTCTTAAGGACATTAATCTAAGCCTGAATGATGAATACATCTGGGTCTACGGCTCCCTTGGGGTGTCACTCAGTTGATCTGTCATGTAAAAATGCCTTAGACAATAGTTTTTGAGGAAGTTCAAGGACTCCTTCTCCTTCCATGACCACCCCTTTATGTATCATATAATTTAGCAATGTCATGACTTTTGACTGAATGTTGCTCATTTGTATGGAATAGACTGTTACTGATTATCTGTGGTTTTCAGTTTCCACAGAAAACCATGCAGCCTAGAGAAATCAATCACTTCAATGTCTCTTGGTCATTTATTGACAAATTAAGAAATAAAATAAGTGTTTAGTAAAGGCTCAATATTTCTTATTTGGTTAATCCAAAAACCCGGTTATTCCCTTAAAATTGTTCAGCAATGCTATCCATTTCTTAGCAAAGAATTAATTCATCAATTTTCTGAAATGTACTGCAAGAGAGTAACATAATACTACCAAAATTATCTAAACGATTTGAAACTAAATTGTACCTGTCAAAATAAATGGTTAAAATATATGTTGGAATGCAAGCCCCATAATTTTTACAGTATATATTCATTGAATTTCTAATTTATACATTTTTTTGTAACACATAATGTATCTCTTTGGGTCTTACTTCTAAGTCAGGGTTCTTGTGGAGATCATAAACCCTAAGAAGATTAAACACAAGTTTGCCTTCCATTCTAAACTGTTAATAAAATCGTTTTAGTTCTCATTGTTCAAAGGAGTTTTTCATCCAATTCCCTTTGTTCTTATTTTTGCTACTTAACATTGCAAAATGATTGGAATAGACCTCATCAGGACAAGATTCATTTATTGTTAAAATAAATAGATATCACAATAAAATGAAGCAGAGATGTTACAATCTCCATAAAGAGGAGGAAATAACATAACAGCTATGTACTGTTTTTCTTAAGAATTAGCATTTTGTTCTACTAAAGTGTTAATTCCATGTGGGTAATAGCCATTTCTATCTTGTTCACAAGTTTGATAATACAAATATATTAAGATCACTGTTTACCATTGCCTGTTGGAGTGCTTGACATGACAAGTGTTCAATACAGATTATCAAATAAACAAGGCTGCTGACTTTGTTTTGCTCAGACTAAAGAAAACCAAATTCTAAATTAATAGTCATATATATCTGGACTGTAGTGCTTATTAAACAAAACTATATCCCTGTGTTGTTGTTGTTGTTTTTAATAGACTAATCTGGAGCTTTGACCTTAACCCTCTAAGGGAAGCATCCCTTAAAATTATGTTTTAGATTCTATCGTAATTCATCAGTATAAATCCCACATTTTAGAGATTGGGGTTTTGTTATAAATCAGGACTAAAAGAACAGCTTACTAGGTGGATGGCATTCCTTTTTCTCTCTTCAATTGGAAAACTAAGGTAAATCCTAATTCAGTGGACCAAGAAGAAAAAGAAGTTACCTCATAACTGAGAGTTATATTTTTCTTTACCTCTATACTGTACTTGGATTCTTCCATTTGAGAGTCATTGGGATTTTTTCTCATTTTTAAGGGCTTTAGTCAGGTTCTTAAATCTCTGTATCTGGTATGTTGTTTAACAGACTGTCATTTGGCTTTTCTTTAGGGAAGCAACTTTTGAGAATGCCAGAGTCTAGCTTTTCATGCTATATTTAGAAGATAATTTGCTGCACCTTCTTGGATCGATTTTGCCATCTCAGTTACTTTGTGAGAGATAATTGACATTCTTTGTGCTATGACAACTGTATGTGATGGATTAGTTCTAGTGGTTGACACTGGTTAGCTTCATATCAGTCACAGAATTTCATGAGCAGCCACATTCAAATCCTATGCAAGACACAAGAGATTTCCAGGAATACAGCCAGATTGAACTTTTAGTAAAAGAACAATATGTTCTCTCATTAAAAGAAATCTTTAATTTTCCAAAGTTATGAAAAAATAAAAACTCAGTAAACTATTAGTAAAAAGAGTCTTGAATGACCAGCATATATTGTAATTGAAAATTGGCAAGTTAGGAATATAGCTAAATATCATGATACTTTTATATTAATGCATTAGAGCCTGAGATATAATATAGTTAAAATCTGTTTTTATAGGTTAATCAAGAGTATTATCTAGTCCTCATAATTAGAAATTCATGCAAGAGAATACATTACAAAATACTGTAGTTTTAGTAGTATGGGATAGGGATGCTGTTCTGGAGAGAGTTTCCCATTGTAATTCTGCAGATTAATGAAATATTGATAGAAATAGTGATATCTATTAAAATATTGAATGGCAGAATGCATATCATTATAAGATAATAATTTTATGAGTTGTATTTTGTGGTTAGTTCTTCCTCATTCAATTTATCCATCCTAAATTGGTGCTTTCCTTGTAATCAAAATTAAGTGGTCATTAAAGCTTTCTCAAAGCCATAGACACATAGAGTGTCTTCTCTGTTTTCCTGTAAACATAATTCATCCAAAATCACAGACTATGTTAGCCCGAGCTGGCTAAATGATGCTAAACACTGATAGGACTCATTTGCTGACAATCCCTTCCCCAGGAAATGATTGATTTGCATAATTGTATAGAATTGTCACTGTGGTGAAGTGCCTCACTCTCAGAAGCCCATCTATTTTAGTCATGGTTTTTATTATGTAGAGGAGCTATTGCTATATTGGTCCGTATTGTAAGTATGGGTTTTGCAAAGGGTATTTTTACAATACATAGCAATTACCTAAACTTTTGCTGAAAATCAAAGAAGTAGATGTTGTGGCTGGGCACTGAGAAGTATGCTCAAAGAAGTGACTGGGTAAAAAGTAATCTAGATTATAGAGGGACAACTTTGAATGAAGAGGTCACTGTTGAGAGTGAGTGCCCTTAATTCAATAGGAGAGATGGAGAGAGCATTTGAGTAACTTGACCTGGAGAGAGAAAATAATATAACGAGTATAGATGGCTCTTGACATATACACATACATACACAACTTACACACATGTACACACATACTGGGTTTGTGTGTGTGTGTGTATGTTAGGAGAACATAGGTGAAAAAGGGTGATTTATCTGTTGCTAGAAGAGTCATTTCTACTTCAGCCTGGACACTAACCAATCAAAACAGCCAAGATTTCTTTAGGAAATGGAGATTTATACAAATAAATTTAGCTTAGGTGTCCAAACTGTGGCACTATTATGAGAATTTAGACTTCTCTCTCAACATTGACCACCTTCAATTTCCTTACCCAGAAAATGAGTTACATTTCTGTATCAAAAATAATAACCAAATATGAGGTCATATCACCAGTTTATTTGAGGGGATGAAAATTCAGACATCCAAAATCAGACTGCTCTCCTCTCTAGACCTTATCTGGCCCAAGATTCCTCACCTGGAAAATAAGGTAGATTTCTATATGCTAAATGCAAGCTGAATATGAGATGAAATCAGCAGATTTAAAGGAGAAGAGAAAGAGCTAGTGTTCCAAGTCTTCAATGAGGGAAAGTTACCTACATATATGGAGGGTCTGGATGAGGGCCTTAAATTAGACATTATCAGATGGTTCAGCAGAGAAATAGAATTTTCAGATAACATAAAAAACATTTATCTGCAGGTATTCTGTACTTAGCTTCTCTGGATTTACAAAATAACCTCGATTTCCATTTTGGACAACCTTAAATTATTTCTTGATGTTATTCAAGATCAGTTTATAAATAATGATTCAAAATGTAAAGGAGTTAACTTAATTTCTCTTCCAGAATTTTTCTTCTGCGAATGTACTTTTATTTGAGGGCAACTAGTACAAGAAACTATTCTTAGCTGAAATGGAAAGAGGAAAATTTGGTATTTTTTTATTAGGACTTCTGAACTGTTATGTTTCTGCAAGTAAAAAGATTTTATTTGTCTTGAAATGTACACATCCGTTCATTTAATATCAGTGAAAGTAGCCACATTTCCATTACTGTGGTTTACTTCCTAGAATGAATAGGACACAAAATAGAAATATATACTCAATTCAAAAGAGATTTCTAGGAATACAGCCAAACTGAACTTCCAGTCTGTATGGATCAGATTCTGTATGTACTAATGTTTTTATTTCCTTTTTTATCTTCTACCCATCCTTGAAATGAACTTCTGATATTTTTGTGTGTTTAGAAATGAAGAGGCACAAAGTGAGTTTTTGCTAGATAGTCCTTGCTTGTTCAGAGTTTGTGTAGAGGTTGTAACTTCCTAGTCCAGCAATCTGCCCAGTGTCCTAAAGTCCTCATAGCCATGCGACTTTTGCTGCTATTTGCCCTTACTCTTATACATGCAGTCATCATTGTCTCACGGTAATGTAAACAAACATCTTTTAAAAGACAAAGCTACAATAGTTTCATTTGATCAGAAACCCTCAATAGCAATTCTGTCTGGATTGTGGAAGTTGACTCAACATGAAAGCCTGTTTCTTCCTTTCTGCTCTTTTGACCTGCCTATGTTTTAAGTGGAACATTCAATTATTATTGCCCTTCCTGTTTTCTAACTTTGCCGATTGTGAGCCCTGCAATATGGATAAAAAGTCCAGTGTTCCAAAGAGGAAATAATGAGACCAAAATGTATCCATGAAGTATAATGTAGTTGCCTGGCCAGCTATAGTCATAGGTAAAAGACAGCTCCCTGCTGTGCACTCGTATTTGAGAAAAGAGTGGCTGACACCTTTTAGTCTTTTCTCCATGGGAGCTTATTTCCTTTTTGTTCATCCACAGCATTTCTAATATCCACATCATCAGAGGAAGAAAAGGAGAAGAAAAAATTTGTGTGAAATGTAATCATAGACTGCAACTTGAAATCTAGACTTTACTACCGAGAGGCTAACAAGATGGAGGTCCCATGGCCTCCTATCGAGGTTCAATTTCAAAGAGTGGCCACATATGCAACCAGGAGAGTGCTAACCATCAATTTCAGGTGTCAAAATGACAGCCCTTTCTCTGATCTCAATAATAGATGACTGGGAAGCAGTTTGTAAAAATTAATGGATAGCTTTGGCTAAGGCTGAACACAGAAGCTTGCAAATTTCTGTGACCCTGAAGTTTAAAACTGAACTGGAACATGTGACTCCTTTAGGAGCTATTGCGCCTAAGAGTGCTTGCCTATTTGTGTAAGGAAGCAGGAGGACCTGGGTCATGATTAAATGCTCTGAACAAAACAAGTGAACACTGTACCTTTCTCCAAATCTCATTCTTCTTCCAGAGTTACTCATTTCATTGCACCGAGATCCAATAGAAACCTGGAATCCAATTGTAATTTCTCCCTCTCCCATGTTCTCTCACACCCAGACTCCAAATTCCACCACGATTAACTGACCCACTCACTTTCACCCTCTAATTCTCTAACTCATGCCCTCAAAACCTAAACTTAACATTACTTTACAATGCCCTGCAGTATAAGTTCCCTACTTGCCTCCCCATCCTTATCTCCCTTTCACCAAACTCTGTTTCTCTGTACTAAACTAAAAGCTGTCAGCCTTCCCCATCTCTATTCCCACTTTTTGACATATGGTCCCCTTTTCCTGTCACATACTCTTGTCTTGCAGCCTTCCTTCCACTGAACTTTTCGGCCTCAGTTGTCCCTGATTCTTGGATTTGGGTAGGCTCTTCTGCTGCTACTTTCTTAATTCCTCTCTCATAACTCTCATTTTTCACTTGTGATCGTTATTGATATGTCATCACCATGAGGACGATGGCTCTGTGATAGTCTGTGAGGGCCAGGAAGGCATCTCAGCTGTTTGTTCACTGTTTCATGCCCAGAACTCCAAAAATTTCATTAAATGAAAGAATTCATTAGATTACTTACAGCCCCTGACAGCCAGGGCCATGAATGGTCAGCTGAGAAATGACGTTTCCTCTCCTAGGCTACCTGGAAATTGAGGGAGTGGTTGACAAGTATGAAGCCAAGAGAGAGCTTCCCTATGTGTCCATCACAGAGAAAGAACAGAGGGGACTACTTGTTTACAGAGAAGACTGGGATAATTTGGGGGGCAATGCCCCCTTTCTTGTGTTACTCTCATAGCTTGAATTGGGGGGTAAGGCTCTATTTACTGACTTAGCACATTATTAAAAACAAAAGTGCATTTCGACTGATGTTTACTCCCATTTTTCTTCAGTAAACACTCTTCTGATGAGCCCAGGAGTTGAATAACCCAATACAGATCAAGCAAGTGCATTAGGGAAACTGCAAAGCCAGGACACTGAATTTGTTTTAAAGAATGTATTTGATATTTCAGAAATTTATAGGACATACTAACAATTAGATAAAACAGAATTTTGCTTGACTTTCTTAATGTAGTTTTGCAATTTAGTATTTTTTTAATTGTACAAAAATGTTCTAGAGGATGCTGTACCCTTTTGAGTCTTAATACTGTCTTGACAAACTCCTGAGCTTGGTACTGTGTACTTTAGGAGACAAATATCAGCTTGCCCAGTTCATTTTTTTTTCAATGTAGTTTTTAATATCTTCTTAGAATTAAATAAAGCAAAAGTAATTTTGCATATATGAATAATGGCATTCTCTATATTAACCGGTGGTGCTTTTAGTTCTTCATTAACTTTAATCAATGGTGGATGAGATCCAAGAGATTTTACAAATCAAGTAAACTCAGATAAGCTCCACAACGAGAACATTTCCAGGTGCTTGGTTCTCAGGTATTTATTTTATCGTTACATTTCTTTTTACACAGTTACTGTCAATTAGAAAGTAAAATAGAAAGTCAGATGGGAGATAGCATGCCCCACTATGTGTCTGGCTTGGCTCTAAGTGCTGGGTTGATAGCTCTTTATAAAATGGATAAAAACATTTGCTCTTATTGAGGGAGATAGACAATAAATAAAATGAATAAGTAAAATTGGCATTTAAATGGTAATAAAGGCTATGGATGAAAATAACACAGGATTTGTGAATGGCATCTGCTGGGTTGTGGGTGGGTTGCAATTGTAAACAGGATGATCAAGGAAGGCCTCCCTGAGGAGACATTTGGGAAAAGATGTGAAGGAGGTAAGGAAGTGAGCCACATGGACATCTCTGAAAAGGGCATTGCGGATGTAGGAACTGTGAGATCAGAAATTTTGAGGCTGAAACATGTCTGGGATGTTTGAAGAACAGCAAGGATACTAAAGTGGCTAGAGCCAAGTAAGGGAGAGGGAGAACAGTAGGAGATGATGGTGGAGAAATAGCAGGGACCAGATCATGAAGAGCCTTATAAATCATTGTAGTGACTTTGGCCTAAATTTGATAGAAAGCCACGGGAGGCTTTTAAGCAGAGTACCATGAGCTGACTCACATTTTGAAAGGATTGCTCTATCTGCTGTGTTAAGAACAGACCTGGGGTGAGGCAAGAGTGAAAGCACGGAAAGAGAACTCTAGGAGGCTATTGAAAATCCAGGCAAAGTGATGAATAGAGATGACAGTGGGTCAGGGCATTAGCAGTGGCAGTAGTGAGATTTGACCAGAAATATTTAGAAAGTATAGCCGATGGGAGTTGCTGAAGGATTGCAGGTAGTATGTGAGAGAAAGGAATTAATGATGACATCAGGCTTTTGGCCTGTAGAATTGGGAGAATGGCATGGCCATTTACTGAGATTGTGAAGACTGCAGGATGGAAAGGTTTAGGGATGAAGATCAGGAATTTGATTTTTGGACATTTTAAGTTTGCCATTCCTATTAGAGGTCCAGGTAAAGTGACCAAGAAAGCAGTGGAGACATGAGTGTGGGATGCAGCAGTGTGGTCTGGGGATATCTTTTGGGATTCTTCTGCATATATCTGATATTTAAGTGAGTGGCTATAAATAGAGAAGTCATCTGTGGCAGTGAGTCTTTTGTGGACCCCAGAAAATCCTGTTCTTAAAGCAAAGCCATTCCTGTGCGTGTAAACCTATTGTTGATGGGACCTTTTGGGCAGATTCAGTTAAGGGGCCTTCCTTTTGATTAGATCACTTCAGTAGGGCATGGCCCAGGGTGGGTCTTAATCCTTTTGCTAGAGTTCTTTATAAAAGAGGAATAAAAAGCTTCAGACACAGAAATAATCTCCAGAGACAGAGAAGAACCAGAAGGTGAGAAACAAGGCTCCGGGAACCAGAAGCTGGAATCAATAGAACACAGAGGCTGAGAGGAAGGCACTTTAGTGAGAAACTAAAGCAATGAGGCCCAGAGGAGAGGGAGGGAGAGAAAGGAGGAGGAGGAGGAGGAGGATGGGGAGGAGAAAGATTCTCTCTCCCATCTCGTAGCTCCGCATTTGATCACTAAACCCCAGGTCCACATGCTGCCATGTACCTGATCACCCACAGCTGCAGCTTGGTGACAAAGCATCTCTGATGATGCCTTGATTTGGATACTTTCATGGCTTCAAGACTATAAGCTTTTCACTTAATAAATTCCCATTGTAAAAGTCAACCCATTTCTGGTATATTGTTTCTAGCAGCTTTTAGAAAACTAAAATTTCATCCAATGACTGAAGCCAGAGTTGGAGGCTCTATTCATGTTTAGAGGTTGGAAAGATGAGAAGGACCCAGCAAAGGAGACTAGAAGCAGAGAGGTGGGAGAAAGCCAGCAGATTATTTGTTCTGGAAACCAATAAAGAGAGCGTTTAAAGGAGTGATCAACTGTGGCCAATGGTGTTGAAGGGTTTAGTGGAAAGAAGAATGAGAATGCAGCATTGCATTTAGTGACCTTGATCAGGCAATTAAAAAAGAATGGTGAGGCAAAGGCCTGAAGAGAATGTGTTTAAGAGAGAATGGAAGGAGAGGAGGTACTGGCTCAGTGAATACAAGAAACTCCTTTGAAGAATTTTGTTACAAAGGAAGCAGAAGGCAGGGGTTTTGGCTGGAAGAAGAACGGAAGTTAATAGAATTTTGTTTGTTAGTTGCTGTTCTGTTGAAAAAGATGTGTGCTAATGACTACAAACTGAGGTCAAGGAAAGAGGAAAATATTTGGTGTTATAGGACAGAGAGTAGAGGGGACAGTTGCTGGAGTCCTGTACTTGAATAGAGGTGAAGACCTAGGGTTTAGAACTCAAGTAGGGTGGTTGTTTTTAGCTAGGGGAGGAGAGAGAGAATCTCTCATTCCCCCCACCCCTCTTTCTTTCCCTCCCTCCCTCCCTTCCTCTCTCTCTCTCCTGTCTCCCTCTCTCCTCCCTTTCTCTATCTCTTCCTTTCCTTCTCTGTCTCTCTGTTTCTCTTTCCCTCTTAGTCTCTACTTTTCCCCCTACCTTTTGTCAGAAAATGATTTAAGGTGTTCAAGTGGAATTTCTAAAATATAAGAAAATTAGAATTTGGATATGAATTAATTTTTCTAAATAAAATGAACTATATAAATGGTGATAGCTACAAATCAGAGCTATGCATATGCAGATGAAATAAGTACACATGGAACTTTTAAATAATTTCTGAAATATTTGCATTCCATTCTCTCCCTTAACTCCTTAGGAAAATAAAATGAATGTTTATAATATTGGAATCTGAGTTCCTCTGAAAACTAGAATGAATGTATGAATTGTACATTATGTGTTGAAAATCTAAAATAAATGATTTTTTAAATCATTCTTATCTTTCTTCAACTGTTTCTAAATGGTCTCTCTAGATCTCTCTCTCTCTCTCTCATCTGCATAAACAGCTGTGAATATTATTATGCTCAATAATGACTTCACTTTCAAAGAATTTTGTTACAAACTCAAGAATTCCTTAATTTACTATGAACACTACAAAAAAATCAATTTCATATTTTATTTGCAACGATTCAGCATTATCCCCACAGATTCCCAAACACACCTGGGTATGTGTGGCACTGATGTTGCAAATAAAATTCTCTAAAGAACGGCTGGCCAGCTAGCAAGTATTTGACTCGCTAAGTAATTACAATATCCTGCACACTGAGGCTTTTGGCTCTTTCAAGCCTAAATACTGCAGTAAATCAGTTTATTTTTGTTTACCACTCATATAGATGCCAAATAACTAGTGTGGTCATTCCCAGATTGGATTAGAAATTGGGTTTGGTTCTTAAAATGTTTTCTTAGTCATTTAATTATGCTCAAGGATCTCTCATTAAAACAACCACTACCACCACAACAGCTAAGCAGAAATACCTTCTCAAAACTATGTCTCAGTCTTGCTTCACTCTTTTTTTCACCTTCAAAGCCACTTCCCTCCCCACACTCTTACTGAAACTGCTTTCCTCACTGTCACCTTCTAATTGTCAGCTTTAGTGAGGACTCTTGTCCTTTTCTCCCTTGTAAGTTGGGCATTTAATTCTGTGTTCCCAACACATCTAACTAAACTCTTTCCCCCTTTGCTTTCATGACATTACACTCTTTTAGTTTTATTCATTTTTTAACTTTATTTTGTACATTTAATAATTGAAAACATAAACAATTAAAAACTAAAAAGTAAACACAGATGAATAAATATATACATATCTCAATTAAATGTAATGGATACATGTAAAAAAAATTTTTTTTTGAATCAAACAATATATTACACAATATATTTGGTTCATAGTAATGCATTCATACAGTATTTGTCCTTTTGTGTCTGGCTTGGTTCACTCAACATAATGTCCTCCAGGTTCATCCATGTTGCCATATGCTTTATGACTTCATTTCTTCATATGTCCACTCCTTCTCTAATTTCAGGATAGTCCTAATTCTGACTTTCCTAAATGGTGATATTGCTCAGAATTCTTCCTGACTTGTCAGAAGAGTGACCCTACAAGTGCTGCCTGCAGGTCAGACAAAGACATGAGAGCCATTAAAACTTCAATTGGTTGGCATTTTAATATTTTTGAAATTTTGAACAAATATGAAAATAATAATAGAAATAGAAATAGAAAATAATAATAGAACAAATATGAAAATAATCCAGAACAGAAAAATCAATAAATATGTCAGACATATCTATGTAGTGTGGTCACAAGGTAGAATTATAGGCACTAACATAACGTGAACTTAAGTAATAATATGCCTGAAAACCAGCAAAAAGGGCTATGGGATCCGCCCCTCAACCTTAAAATTTTTGAATTCATGACATAATGACATTTAAATATTGACCAATGTATGGCTTTAGTCAGCTGAAATGATAAATGTTTACATAATATGTAAGTATCATTCAACCCTGGAAATATACAGAATTAGGAATGGAAATGAAAAGTCAAAAGCAGTTAAGGAACCTGTAATGTTTGGTATTTCAATTATCTATAATATTTAAGATAATTTGTCATGTTTGAGTTATAAGCTGGCCTTGTATTTGCAATTTAAAATGGATAAATAACTGATTTTGACTTGTGATTTTAAGTTGAAATCTCTGGCAGATATTGCGCTTAGCTCATTCACTACTCATTCTAAACCATTCTGCAATGGAAAGGCTAGAAGTTAAAAACTGTACTCCTCAGACTTCCTTGCAGCTAGAGAGGTTCTACTTATAAATTAGATGTGTTTGCACAAGACTAGGATTCATAACTGAGTAATCTTGGGTTAGGGGCATCCATTATGTGGGTGCACATTATGGCGGAAGTGAGATGGTTCTGGAGCCAACAGCTTTAGAGTTGGCTTCCTGATTCAGCAGGTGGTGGCTCCCTGATTTGGCAGCTTCCTAATGGTGGCTTCCTTCAAGAGAGGACAGGGGACACTAGCGTCCTGATTCTGTACCAACCATCTATGGCTGTGGCATCAGCTCCCTATGTTTTCATTCTTCTGTGCCTTTGAGCATGTGTCCTCTGTGCCTGGGAAGCTTTTCCTTCCTTTCTTTGCCTGGATTATATTAACTTAACTTTCCAGACTCATCAGTGTATCCGTACCATTTTCTTATTGAAGAGTTTTGTTGTTATATCCTCCAAACCACACCCACTGTCCTGGCTGAGTTAGTCATCTGCTTGCTTTTATATGGTGTGTTTCTCCAACTACCGATTAGCACATCATGTTATTATTGTCAGTTTATTTGTCTAGTTTTTCACAATATAGTAATCAGGTTGTGGACATAGAATATGTTTTTGTTTTTGTTTTGCTTTGACTTTGAAATCCCAGCACTATGATGCTTGGCGCATAGTAAGTTCTCAAACTATGCTTGACTAAAGTAATGAGTAAATGGATGCCCAAGTATCAGTGAGAGGCTTCAAATGGCAATATGATCTTTCCATTAAAATGACTATTTCTAAACACATATGTGAAAATATTCCTAAAAGGAGAAACCTAATTACTCTGTAATTCAAATGAAGTAGCAATCTCACCCACTCTCATTCAGGGCTTTCATGAATATCAGGCCCATGAAGCACCACTGAATTCCCTAATTCTTTCTTGTCTGATAAGAACCCATTTACTTAACTGAAAAGAAGGCTTGTTGACACACTCTGTTTTGGGGTGAGGCAAACACTTTAATACCAAATGTTTTAAAAGGGCACAGCTGAATTTAAATGATGAGGCAGAATGTTTTCTTTAGTAGCTTTTACCCATTTAATTATCCTGTCTTGCTTGTTCAGTTATGACCAAATGAGAGACAGAACATGGACTCAGGATGGTCGGAAAATTGCTTAAAATGTTAGATTCAGAATATAGGCATTTTACATTTGCAGCACTCAGATTAAAGAATTTTTCATTCATAGTATTTCTACTTGTGATTTGGCAATGGTTCTAGTTTTTTTTTTTTTTTTTTTTTTACTTCAATAGTATTGTCACAGGGGAAGCAGAAAATTGTAATACAAAGGAAAATTTGGTAGCTGTGTCTGCCAATTACAATACCTAGTGAATTGAGAATGACTAGCTCTTTTAATCTGAATTAATTAAGCTTTTTTATGTTTTCCAAGCATCTAACTGTGCTGGGAAAGACAACTGGTAACCTTTCTTTATTTTGCTTATGCAATAGGAAGAATGTTTATAGGAGCTAAATTATAGATCATTAATGAAAATGGCATGAAACAGTTAAGATAGAATTGTACTCCTACCCCATCTGTATAGTCAGAGAGAGGAAACCTTTAAACTGAAAAGTGTGAGTTTGGTACAATAAAATCTTATTTTCAAAAATAAGGTCTTTCATTTTCTCTGTTTCTCAACTGGCTATTATTGGATATATGTTCCCCATCAACAAAATAACAGGCCCACAGTCTCCTATTAACATTCCCTAGTATTGTTGGAATCCCCTAGCAGTTGTCCTAAGTGTCATGAGTCCACATTCCTCCCAGAGTTGCTCTGAACATCATTTGTTTATTTAATTAATACCTACTTTTGTGCCTATTTTGTACCCAACATTATCACAGGCTTTGAGGAATCAGTGATGAAAAACAATAGCATGTTAACGGCCTTCCTGGAGTTTATAGATGGCACCTGGAAAGGGGAGCAGTGCAAGGAATGTTAAACAAAGAAATGATAATGGTAAGTGCTGAGAAGGAATTGAACAGTAGATATGGTCCTGCATGAGCTCTCAGGCCACCATGTCCCTGAGCACTGTGGGACCTCTCCAGGCTGCTCTGCAGATTCCCTGAGAGGTGGACATCACCCCCTTCAGAGCTACCAGCAGTGTTTCATAGCCAGAGTCCCTTGTTGCATGCTGGGCTGGCTTTTCTGGGAATGTGAGGACCTGGCCACACTGCACCCTACTTCCCAACACTTAGATGTCCTCCAAGTTCCCTTCCCTCTTAGAGACCTTTGCATTATCATGAGGAGGCATAGTTCCTGGTTAGTATTTGTATTTGGGTGACTAATTTTCTGGGCTTCCCTGAGAACATATGAAATATTTATCCAACATCTATGAGATGGAAAGGGCCACCAAGTTAGTGTCTTAGGTAAAGAAAATAGCTCTGTACATAAACAATAGATATGCCACTTATTTTATATGGAGAAAAATCAAGTTTTAGGAACAGAATTTAAATTTTAGATGATTTATAAAATCTCAGCGACAGCCTTTTAACTGTGAAACACAGCAGAAAAACCATTCATTTATGAGGGCCAACTATGTGCCAGGAGTTACCCAATGCCAGCAATGTTGTCCTTATATTATAGAGCATTGCCAGTGTGAGAAATGAAGTCGTTTCATACCAGGTCCTGTTCTCTTTTTCTTAAAACAAGTAGAAAAATATACAATGTGAGTTGTAATTCATTTCATTAGAAGAGTGGTAGTCAAATGTCTGTAAAAGATGTCTTCAAAGACAGTAGATGAAGTGGAGAACTTCAGAATGGTTTGGTTCCTGCCCTCAATCACCAAAAGGAGTCTATTTTCCCCTGCTTTTCATATTGTTTCAATTTCTTTTGAATCATGGGTTCTTAGATGAACACAATGAATGAATGAATGAATGAATGAATGCTCCTCATTTTGGCTACTATAAATTGGCAAAAAGTATTTGAGATCTGGCCAATGTTTTGCTCTCATAAGGAAGGTTGTATCCACCTCTTTGGTAATTTTCTAAAACATTTGAAAAATACCCAAACAAAGGCTTAGAAATGATGGTTGGTTTACTCAGTATTGTCTCTAAGGAAACCCTCTTTCTCTCTTTTTTCTTTAGCCTGAGAATTACTGTGTAGGAGGAATCCTGTAAAAGGACCTGTTAAATTATGTTAAATATTCATTTGCTCATTTTAGCATCTGGATAAAGACTTTTTTACACCCGGGTAGAATCATATACAAAAGAAGTCTTTAATTGACTTGGTGAACTATCTTTTCTCCCAAAATGAAGGATAAATAAACTAGGACCATATATTTTCTCATATTACAGAATCATGAAAGATATCATAAAGGGAAATAAAAGTAGTAATGGATGGGTAGTATGCCAAGATAGTTGTATTATTTTTCAAAGGCTGTAGCATAACAATATTGATTTTCTAAACATATGCATGCAGAAATAGTCAGGTGTTTACAATCTTGCTATAATATGAAATGAATTTTAAAATGTTAAAAACAACAGCAGCAACCCAAGAATGATTAGCATTTCAAATTCAAGGTGGATAGAAGGTATGAGGAAACAGCACATTACATTTTTTAATAAAGGCATTGTATTGCTGAAAGAGATTATTGTACAACTGACAGCCAATTCTGTAATGATTAATTATTGTTTAAAAGCCTTGCTCTATGATATTTTTGGAAGCAGTTAACAAATAACTGCTAAGCGAATTTTTGTGTGTACATTTATAAATCTTGTCTTTATTTAAATTTCACACAGGTTATCTGATAAATATGTACCTTACCAATCTTCTCTTTCATTTAAGTTTTCCAAAATGTCCTAATTTTCCCAACTGTTGAAATGGAATATTATATGAAGAATTGAAAATATTGTGGCCATAATATTGGGTTTTATACCCCATTGTCCTTTTTAACAAGAAGCACTAGTCTACTGAGAAAGAAATAAAAAGAAATAAAAAAAATGAAACAAAAAACAAAAAAAATAGTCTACTGAGAAATGAGAAGGAAAATGAAAGGTAGAATAGACTTTTGTTATCTGGACACACAGTTCAATTTCTTCTTGATATTCTTTTCATTCATTTTATTCATTAAATGTCAGTAAATTATCACCCACATTAAAAGGGATGAAGTTACTACAAGACAATTTTTGCTTAGAAATATAGTTTTCTATATAGTAGTTACCTTTGAAGACTCAGATCTTGTGTGAGGATTATTTATTTATTTATTTATTTATTTATTTGTTAGTCAGGATTTCTTTTTCTTGTCCTTCAGGAAATGGTTTCGATCATCACTCTGTGGAATTTTTTTTTTTTTTTTTACTTTTTAAAATTGAAGTTTATCACTCACACATGAACATCCACAAACAGTAAATATAAGTTGTGAACTTACAAAACAAATGTGCATATCACGGGCTCCCATGCATCCCTTCACCACTAACACCTTTCATTGTTGTTAAACAATTTTACAATTGTTACAAACTATGAAAGAGCATCATCAAAACATTGCTACTAACTATATCCAATATCTTAAATTTGGTGTATATTTCCAAACCCACATGGTTAATGATACACTGTGTTAGTATTATATACTTGTGGTTCATGAGAGAATGTTCTCATATTGGCTCTGCTAACCACAGTCCATCTTCCACCATAGGATTCATTATGTTATACAGCCCCATGCTTTGTACAATCCATTCAAGGTGTACACTCAGCGGCTCTCATATTCATCGCAGAGATGTGCTGTCGTGACCTCAGCCAATTTTAGAACATTTTCATTATTCCAAAAGGAAAAACCCCATACCCCCTTATACACCCTATTGTCCCCTAGAATTGATAAATCTTCTTTGCCACTGCTGCAAAATATTACAATATACTGTTCAATATAATCCATAAGTTACATTAGTTGTAATTTTACCATGTATCACCATATACTTAATACTTGGTAGAGGAAGAACATTCTTATACTATTAATCAGAATCTTCATCCACTACAGATATCACCGTGTTATACACTCCCTACATTATTCTCTAGCTTCCTTTCAATTGAAATAGTATATTCACAGACTACCACTTTCAGCCACAATTATATTTATAAATCAGCAGTGTTAGTTATACTCACTATGGTGTATTACTATCAACTCTATTCATTTCCACACATTAACAATAAACCTTATTAAAAGTTCTATGTACATTAAGTATCAGCTTCCATTCTCAACCCACATTCGATTTCTTAGTAACCTATACTCTAGAGTTTACCTCCATGAGTTTATCCATTTTTTTAGTTCATATTAATGACACTGTAAAATATTTTTCCTTTTGTGTCTGAAATTTCACTCAACATAATGCCCTCAAGCCTCATCCATGTTGTCATATGTATCCCAAGTTCATTTCTTCTTACAGCTGAATAGTACATAACACATTTTGTTTATCCACTCATTGGTTGATGGACATTTGTGTTGTTTCCATCTTTCAGCAATTGTGAGTAATGCTGCCATGAACATCGTTGTGCAAATGTCAGTTCGAGTCCTTGCTTTCAGTTCTTCTGAATATATTCCTAGTAACTGGATTGCTGGATCACATGGCAATTCTATGTTTTGTTTATCAAGGAACCGCCAAACTGACCTCCACAAAGGCTGCACCATTACGCATTCCCATGAACGATGAGGGAGTGTTCCTATTTCTCCACAACCTTTCCATCACTTGTAAATTTCTGTATTTGTAATAATACCTGTTCTATAAGGTATGAATTATCGCCGTGTAGATTTGACCTGCGTTTCTCAAATAGCTAATGAATTTGAACATTTTTTTTCACATGCTTTTTGGCTGTATGTAGTTCCTCTTTGGAGAAATGTCTATTCAAGTCTTTGGCTCATTTTTTAATTGGGTTGCTTGTATTTTTATCAATGGGTTGTATGATCTCTTTACATAATGTGGATATCAAACCCTCATTGGATATGTGGTTTCCAAATATTTTCTCCAATTGGGTAGGCTGCCTTTTCACCTTCCTGACAATGTTCTTTGAAGTACAAAAGTGTTTAAGTTTGAGGAGGTCCGATTTAGCTTTTTTGTTGTTGTTGTTGCTTGTGCTTTGAGTGTAAGGTTTAAGAAACTAGCGCCTACCACAAGATCTTGAAAAATTTTCCCTACATTTTCTTCCAGGAGGTGTATGGTTGTAGCTTTCATATTTAGGTCTTTTATACATTTTGAGTTAATTTTTTAAAAATAAGGTGTGATATATGGGTCCTTTTCTTTCTATTGGATATGGATATCTAGTTCTTCCAGCATTTGTTGAGTAGGTTGTTCTGGCCAAGCTGGGTAGGCTTGGCAGTCTTTTCAAAAACAAAACACTTTGCAATAAATTTGAGCATCTTTTTCTGAATGCTCAATTCTATTCCATTGGTCAGCATATCTATCTTTCTGCCAGTATCATGCTGTTTTTAGTCAGGAAGTGAGAGTCCTCCAACTTTGTTCCTTTTTTAAAAGACATTTTTGGCTAGTTGGGACCATTACCCTTCCAAGTAAATTTGATAATTGGCCTTTCCAATTCTGTAAAAAAGGCCGTTGGAAGTTTTATTGGGTTTGCGTTGAGTCTGTTGATTAATTTCGGTAGAATTGACATCTTAACAATATTTAGTTTTCTAATCAAGGAACATGGAATGTCCTTCGATTTATGAGTCTTCTTTGGTTTCTTTTAGCAATGTTTTGTAGTTTTCTCAATCCAGGTCCTTTATGTCCTTGGTTAAGTTTATTCCTAAATATTTGATTCTTTTAGTCTCTATTGTAAATGGGATTTTTTCCCCTGACTTCCTCCTCAGATTGCTCATTTTTAGTATATAGAAATGCTACTGATTTTTTTCATATTAATCTTTTATCATGCCACTTTGCTGAACTCTATTAATTCTAGTAGCTTTTTTTGTGGATTGTTCAGGATTTTTCTCGATATAGGGTTTATGTCATCAGCAAATAGTGGAAGTTTTACTTCTTATTTCTTACTTGGATGCCTTTTACTTCTCTTTCTTGCATAATTGTTCTAGCTAGAACTTCTAGCACAATATTTTATAACAGTAGTGATAGTGGGGATCCTTTTCTTGTTTCTGTTCTCAGCAATTAAGTTTTCAGTCTTTCTCCATTGAGCACAATGTTAGCTGTGGGCTTTGCATATATGTACTTTATCATGTTGAAAAAGTTTCCTTGTATTACTATCTTTCAGAGAGTTTTCACCAAGAAAAGATGTTGGATTTTGTCAAATGCCTTTTCCGTGCAATCGAGGTGCTCATGTGATTTTTTTCTTCCTCAGTTTTGTAATGTGATATATTACCTTGATTGATTTTCTTGTGTTGAACCACCCTTGCATACCTGGTATAAAACCCACTTGATCATGATATATAATTCTTTTAATACTGCTGTTGGATTCAGTTAGCAAGTATATTGTTAGAGGAATTGATCTATAATTTTCTTTTTTAATGTTATCTTTATCTGATTTTGGTATTAGGGTGATGTTGGCTTCACAGAATGAGTTTAGTAGCATTCAGTCCTGTTCTATTTTTGGAAGAGTTTGAGCAAGATCAGTATTAATTCTTCTTTGAATATTTGGTAGAGTTTATCTGTGAAGCCATCTGGTCTTAGGCTTTTTAACTATGAGAAGTTTTTGAAGACTATTTTAACCTCCTTACTTGCAACTGGTTTGTTGAAATCTTTTATATCTTCTCTCTTCAGTCTAGGTTGTATGTGTGTTTGTAGGAATTTGTCCATTTCATCTACATTTTCTAGTTTGTTGTCATATAGTTGTTCATAGTATCCTTTTATGATCCATTTTATTTCTGTGGGGTCAGTAGTAATCTCCCTGCTCTCTGGTTTTATTTATTACTCTCTCTAAATTTTTTTTTTTTTTTTTTTTTTTTTTGCAGTCTAGTTAAAGGTTTGTCTATTTTGTTGATCTTTTCAAAGAATCAACTTTTGTCTTTGTTGATTCTAATTTTTTTTTTTTTTTTGTTCTCAATTTCATTTATTTTTGCTCCAATCTCTCCTTCTGCTTACTTTGAGATTCATTTGCTGTTTTTTTTCTAGTTCCTGGAGGTTTTCAGTTAGATTTTTTATTTTAGCTCTTTCTTCTTTTTTAATGTAATTACTGAGGGCTATACATTTCCCTCTCAGCATTGCCTTCTCTGCATCCATAGGTTTTGATATGTTGTGTTCTCATTTTCATTTGTCTCAAGAAATTTACTGATTTTTCTTGTGATTTCTTCTTTGACCCACTGATTCTTTAAGAATGTTTTGTTTAACCTCCATATATTTGTGGTTTTCCTTTCTCCACCTGTTTTTGATTTCCAGAGTCATTCCATTATGATAAAAAAAATAGTGCTTTGTATAATTTCAATCTTTTAAATTTAATTTAGACTTGTTTTGTGACCCACCATATGGATCTTTTGGAGAAAAAGATCGAAGAATACTTGAGAAGAATGTATATTCTGCTGTTTTGGGGTACAACATTCTATTTATATCTGTGAAGTATAGCTCATTTATCATATTTTTCAAATTCTCTGTTTTCTTATAGATCCTTTGTCCAGTTGTTCTAGTTAAAGATGAGAGTGTTGTATTGAAGTCTCCAACTATTATTGTAGAGATATCTATTTTGCTCTTCAGTTTTGCAAGTGTGTGCCTCAGGTATTTTGGGGCACTCTGGTTAGGTGCATAAATGTTTACTATTGTTATTTCTTCTTGGTGAATTGCTCCTTTTATTAATATAATGTCCTTCATTTCTTATTACAGTTTTGTATTTAAAGTCTGTTTTTTCTGATATTAGTATTACTACCCAAGCTCTTTGTTGATTACTGTTTGTGTGGAATATCTTTTTTAACCTTTTACTTTCAGTGTTTTTCTTTTTCTTGCCTAATTGCTCTAGCTAGAACTTCTTGCATGTAAGGTGAGTCTTTTTTAGAGAGCATATAGATGGCAGATTTTTAAATCCATTCTGCCAGTCTGTGTCTTTGATTGGGGAGTTCTATGCATTAACATTTAATGTTATTACTGTAAAGAGATTACTTTGTCTATTATATCTTTTGACTTTCCGTTGACCAATCTTACTATTATTTGTCCTTTTATACTTTTTCCTACCCTTACTATTAATTTTCATTTCTAAACTCTTCTTCAGGTCTCTTTCTCCTGTCTTTTCCTCTCAGGTTGCAGCACAGCACTCCCTTTAATATCCCTTGTAAATCCAGTCTCTAGGTGACATACTCTTTTAGGTTTTGTGTTTTTTTTAAATCTGTGAAGACTTTAAATTCATGCTCAGTTTTTGAAGGACAATTTTGCCAGATAAAGAATTCTTGGCTGGCACTTCTTTCCTTTCAGAACCTTTAATATATCATACCACTGGCTTCTCGCTTCCATGGTTTGATTAGAAATAGGTACTTAGTCTTATTGAGTGTCCCTTGTGTGTGACGAAGTGTTTTTCTCTTGCTTCTTTCAGAATTCTCTCTTTATCTCTAGCATATGACATTCTGAATAGTCAGTGTCTCATGGTAGGTTTATTCGGATTTATTCTGTTTGGGGTGCATTGTCTTTCTTGGATATTGATGTCTTTCATAAGTTTGAGAAATTCTCAGTCATTATTTCCTCAAATATTTTTTCTGCCCCTTTTCCATTCTCTTCTCCTGCTGGACACCTATAACACATATGTTTGTGCATTTCACATTGTCATTCAATTCCCTGAGAACCTGTTCCATTTTTCTCTTTTTGTTCTCCTGCCTTTACAAATTCAGATGCTCTGTCTTCTAACTCACTTAATCTGTCCTCAACCAATTCAAATCTACTATTATATGCCTGCAATGTATTTTTAATCTCCTCAATTGTGTGTTTCATTTCCATAAGATCTGTTACTTTCTTTTCAAACTTTCAAATTCTTCATTGTGTTCAACCAGTGTCGTCGTCGTCGTCTTCTTCTTCTTTTTTTTTTTTAAGTGTGGTACATTTGTTACAATTGATGAACACATATTGAAGTATGCTACTAACCATGGTCTATAGTTCGTATTATGGTTTACACTTTGTACACACAGTATTATAGGTTTTGAAAAAAGGTATAAAGACCTGTATCCATTATTGCAATGTCTTTCAGAACAATTCCAATGTTCCAATAATGCCCCATGTTACATCTATTTTTCCTCTCTCTCCCCTCAGAACTTTTGGTGACCACTGCCTTTATATCAATGTTATCAGTGTCTTCTTAATATCCTTAATCTCCTTAGCCATCTCATTGAATTTTTAAGGGAGATTTTTTGGATATCTGTGAATAGTTGTCTCAAATCCTGTGTTTCGAATAAAGGTTTAATTTGTTCCTTTGGCTGGGCCATAGCTTCCTGTTTCTTAGTATGGCTTGTAATTATTTGCTGGTGTCTTGGCATCTGATTTTTTAATGTGTTTTTTCTGTGCTCAGTTTCTTTCTTTAGTCTATGGATTTCTTATTGGTTGCCTTTTTGCTAAAGCTTCCTCTGTTCCTCCTCCATGACTGTTAGTCTGTTTGGTTTGTTTTTTATTTGCCTCTGTGTGTGTGTACGAGGTACCAGGGGCTTGAACCCAGGACCTTGTACGTGGGAAGCAGGTGCTCAAACCACTGAGCTACACCCAGTCTCTGCCTCTGTATATTTTTAACAATCCTTTTGTCTTCTCTCACTGCTATTTCCTGGAGGGTTAATTTTGGTAGAAGTGTTCCTCTAGAGACAACTTTCCCAGCTCTGGTTTCCTAGTCAAAACAGACTCAGGGGACAACTCTTTACCACCTATGGTCAGTATCCTTTTCCTGTTCTTCCCTGGATGGAGCATTGTGTTTGTCTGGTTTCCAGAGTCCCACAAACAGTTGATCTGGACAGATCCTGGCTGCCTGGCTGATTATTAGTTGCCTTGTTGGGCGAGCTGATTGTTAGAGCTTCCTACTCTGTTGCCATCTTGGGTCTTTGATCTGGACTGTTTTTTTCCAACTGGAAAGAGGTTGTAGTAAAGTATAAAATTATGGTCTGTGATCCACTGAACTTCTCCCTTTTCTGAGTTCTCTACTTAGGAGGAGAGCTCCTTCCTTTCCTCCTAGTAGAATCCTTACTGAGATCAAGATCTTGTATGAAGATACTTACTTCTTAACTTCTTTTGGTTCCTCTTACTTCTATTGGTTCCTTCAAGCAATATGAAGATGGTCCCTTTAAATAAGCTTTCGCTGATGGAAGGGTACCTGTGGCCAGGTGGTTAACACAGGTAAGCCATAACTGATCTCGATAAACACCTATAGCAATAGTGGTTTATCGTCTGCTTGGAGCTGTATAGGTTAACATGATTTCTGTTCAAACTAAAATAGCCATGAAGTCTCATTGATTCACAAAACATCATTTTGAAAATCTGTGTTATTTTGGACTAAGCTTGAACTGATCTGTGTTTATACAGAAAATATTCTAAACAAATGACTGTTGAAGCAAAATGTTTGAGAGCATATTAAAATTTCTGTAAAAGAAAAACTTTTTAAAAGCTTACTTTAAGCTCTTAAAATAAATCCAATTTCACATCATTAATTGGTGTAGAAATTACAAATCTTTCCAATCCATTAAAACAAAATCCCTAACATCTCTCCTAAACAGCATTTTTACTAAACTTATTCTTAACAGAACTAATAAAACTTTTTAAAAAGAAAAGTTATTCTATAATCTCTCATTTTAACTAAGACTCAGTTCCTCTAAATTACAAACATGATATTGTATATACATTTGTGAGCTCAAGTTCAGCTCAGATATTTTAAACTTGAAATATTAAGTATTTACCATTTGAGGGAGAGAATAAATGAACACTTAAATTATCATAAGATTCAGTTTTATGGGTGAGTAAAGGGCAGAATTAAATGTTACTATTACGTCAATTATTGTAGTAATATTATACCAACTACTGTGTCTTGTTCACTATTTATGATAAATATGACTGGGTAACTGCTGAGTTTGATCTTCTTCTTTGTATAAGACAAGATCTTAGAGCATTCTTCCCTCAACCTCTCTTTTAGTCATTGGATGTAACTTTTGGTCCAGAGAGATGGACACTTAGCCACTATGCCAAACAAGTAAATATACAAATAAATCAATAATTGTAATATTTGATAAATGTTTCAAAGAATAAAAACAAGAGATATAGAAGGGGATAAAAAGGTGTGGATATCCTTTAGAATGGGTGGTCAGGGAAGGCCACTCTGAAGAAGGATGTAACATTTATGTTGAGACCTAAAACCTGAGGAAGAACCATCAGCTGAATGAACAGGGTAACCAGGTAGTCTTTTACACTCATTATTCCAGCCAAAGCCATCAGACTTGTCTTGCTCATTGTTGCTTTCATGCCTCTAGTTGTACTTCCTGCCCTTTCTTGTAATGTCTTCTTTCCTGCTTCAGAACCATTCTGGGCCCAGTGTAAAACCTATCTTCTCTGTGACTGCCCAAAACAGAGCAATATCTTATTGTACTGAACTCTTATGTATCTAGTAATCCATTTCCACATTGCCTGATGATTTCTTGTCCTGGATTGTTGGTATATATGTTTATATTGAATAAATCATGCAATTACTTTGACCCCTTCCCACAAGTCAGAGTGCCCAGCGCAGTCCTTCCCCTTCTTCTGAGGGGTTCATTTTTTCTTTTTTTTAAAAAACTATTTATTGAAGTATATCATTCATGCATGAACATACATAAACTATAAGTGTTCAGTAAACATTGTGAACTTACAAAACAAACATGCATAATATCATACAGGGCTCCCACACATCACCCCCAACAAACACCCTGCATTGTTGTGAAACATTTGTTAACAAATCATGAAGGAACGTCGTCAAAGTATTACTACTAACTATAGTTTGTATCTTCCTCCCCTATACATTTTTTTAAGGATTTACTTATTTATTTATTTACTTTTATTCATTTTTACCCCCTCCCCCCTGTTTTTGCTGTTTCTGTGTCCATTCACTGGGCAACTCTCCGTGTCCATTTACTGCCCCCTCTTCTCATTCTTCTCATCCTGTCTTCACTGAGATTCGATCCTTGGTACCTCTGATGTAGGAGAGAGGCATCCTACTGCCTGTGCCATCTTAGTTCCTGGTTTTTCGGTGCGTCTCATCTTGGCTTTCCCTTGTGTCACTCTCCTGTTATGTCATCATCTTGCTGCATGGCTCGCGGGGCCTGGTGGCGTACCCATTCATGGGGTCTGGTGGCCCACGCGCCTTCTATATTTTTCCTTTTTAAATTTTTACTGGGAGGTCCCGGAGATTGAACCCATGTCCCTCCATATGGGAGGTGGATGCCCAACCACCCGAGCCACATCAGTCCCCCTGCTATATCTCCCAAGGTTGACCAAAAGATACCCAAAGCTACAGTCCTTTCCCATTCAGGATGGTCATATACTAAATCAGGCCTAGTTTATCACCAGCATTCTAAAAACCAGACCTAGGGAGAAAAACTAGGTCTGGAGACATATGCATCGTTTCTAATATAGCAAATGTTTAGCCTGCCCTGATTATCACAAAATCAGGACAGCGAGAATATTCGCAAGGTTCATTTCTTTCATAGACCCCTTCACTTGATACCACATTAACATTGCCATCCTGGCTACAGGTGCCTGTTCCATGGCTGGACCCCTGTACCAAGAGTGGTGAATTTGAGGCCGGTCAGTGGCATGTGAGGTGGTAACATGAGGAATCTCTCTTATTAGGGCATTGTATCCTGATCATTGACTGATTGAACAGACCAGATTCTCTCTTTTGGGGAGTTTACACAGAAAATATAGAGACAAAGGGAGTTTGTTAGTATTTGCTTAAAGCCTCCAAGGAAGGGTATGAGAAACTTTTCTGAAAGCACACATCTGTTCATGAGGGGTTAAGAGACCCAGGCCAGGAGATGTTGAGACCTAAGAAAAGAGAAAGACTTTTCATCTAATGTGACTAATCAGTCAGGACAAAGTGTTAAGAAAACCATTGGAAGAGTCCCCATGATCATAATATCAGAACAAGGGAACTAAAAAAGGAGGAGAACCCCAGGGGAGGCAAATTTGGTAGTTTGGTCTCTTGCTAAAATGTCATTTATGGAACTAAGGCCTTGGAATAAGAGAAAGGAAAGAAAACATTCTTTCTGTTTTACAAATCACTGCCTTGAAGGAAATAGAAATTAAATACCTGTGAAAGCCTATAAGAAGTTTGTAGTCTGGACTGTATGAACCCCAAATCACAGTAAGGCTATTGAAAAATGAAAGAACTGTAATGCAGAAAGTTTAGGTACACAGGCCCTTTGCAAAGCCAAAACCAGTCTCTCAATCAGGTTTGATGTCTTCCTAGTTTAGGTGGCTTCTATGCAAGTCTAAACTATATAATTTAAAACTTTTTTGCTTCTCATCTAAAGTGACCATTTAAGAGAAGGAGCTGGGGTCTTGAAATAGTCTTCAGGCAGAATTTAAATGCTGCCTAAAAAAAATTAAAACCCACAAAAATTATTAACCTAAGAGAGAACCAGAAGAGTAGTGATTTTTCTTTTGCTGGAAATTTTGAAGAGCTTGACAGCATGTGGTGGAGGTTATACAACAAACATTAATTTGGCGTTGGGTTAATTGACCTCTTAGGTTCTATTGACTCTCTGGGTATATGTTTCTGTGGAGTACAAAGAATAAAACAAAAAAGGACACTCATTTATTTTATTTTTTTATCCTATGTTAAAATTCTTGCATATTAAAAATGGTAGATTAAGATCCAACATGTCCTAATACTTTGCTTATAATGACTAGAGAAAAAAACATTTTTTCTTTTTTATTTCTTAAAATTAGTGAATATTACTTATTCAGAAAAAAACGCCAAGTTGATTCTATTAAATAAATTTGTCCCCAAATGGTTTAGAAGCTTACTAAAAATCTTGGCTTTTGAAAGCTCAATGTAACTTAGAATTATTTGCTAGATTAAATGTGCTATTAAAATTGCAGATAATAACGTTCATTGTCTTAGAGGCTCCTTTTTATTTAATTTATTGGAACCTTTGCATAGAATATTTGCTGTTTTCTTAGGAGAAAGTATGATACTTATTCTATAATAAAGTCTTACTTTTACAAAGTCTGTGTGTCTATGTAATCTCTATCATCTATCTCTTCTTAGTAAGTGAAAAAAATCATTGAGAATTAATGAGCATTTAAATTCTGCCTGAAGAACTTAAAAATTTCACTCTGACTAGAAAAAACTATAAAGAATTGATGATGAAATGTAAAAATACCAAGACTCATAACATACTGATGTATTAAAACTTGCAAGTTAATAAAAATGACTAGTACATTCCCAGGTAACTTTTAGAGATAGGTTCTCTTGTTTTTGATAAGGTAAAGACAGTAATTGATAGTGAGATGAGAACAGTATTTATCTTGGTAAGATAGATATGAAAATCATGTATAACTGAATGCAAATGCATTTAGAGTTAAATAATATATTGGAGACAGATCTTAAAAATTGCTTTCTCTTATCCTTATTGCCTCTTGGTCTCTCTCTTTTTCTCTCTTTCTGTATTTCTCTTTTTTTGCATTTTATTATGTACACATAAATAATGCACTGTAATCCCATATAGACAAACACATACATGTTGCACATACACACACACAAATGAGGCACACAAGTGTGCATAGAAGTGATGGTTAGAGAGCTATACACTCCCTATACTTCCCTTACTTTAGTAGAAGAGACTGAAGTGGTAATTCAGAAAATTTATGGCCAATAGTAACTATGCAAGAGCATTAGTAGCCCAGAAAATGGAAGGGCTAGAGTGCTCAAGGGCAGATATGTGAATTCAACATCAAGAAAGGGAAACTGTTTCCTGATGTGAAATAAACAAGAGGTGTGGAGAAGGAGCAGCTCCCTGAAGTTGGGTTGATAGTTGGGCAGATCCTATATCCAGTCATTCTAGAAAGCTAAAATAATGCCTTATTCACTATTTCAGAAATGTAAACATATTTATTTCTTTTAAAGAAAGTCTTCAGTTCACTTGTAAGGATGCAAAACTGTCCTATTAGTGCTAAAATAAAATTTGATATATACTTGTTATAAGTAATACAGAAATATCCCTATATGAAGTGGGTTTAAAAAAACCTAAAATGACAGAAAACCAGAAGGCCAGAATTTAGAATATCTGAAGAGAGTAGTTTAAGGCTAACTGAGTTTAAGTGAGACATGAAGTAAAATAGACTGTCCTTTGTCCAGTTCCCTGGATGACAACTTCCATTTCACATGGGCACTGGCGCGAGACAGTCATTAAATAAGGGAATGCATTTGAAACTCTTACATGAAGATAATATCAGGCACATGGACTGGTGATGACGTTGATGATAATGTTGATGAAGGTGCCACACACAAGGAAAGATTCTGTCAGCCGAGACTAAGGAGCTGACGAATTGCAATACTGTCCTTCTAATTCATCTAGGGAAAAATTCCCGTGTGGACCAAACCTTTGGTATAATTTATATTTGGCCTAAATTATTATTGCTAGCCTTCATATGAATGAGTTATCAGTGCACAATATAACGTGTTTTTGAGAAATGTGGTGATATAATCTTCCTGTAAGTTTGTCACCTTTAACCTTTCCACATTTTAAGCATTATTCCACATTACAACATTTTGTACTTCTCATTTAAGGATATTTCTGGAAATTTCTAATAAAACCCCATTCTCTCAGTTTTAAGAAACTTTTATTTTTTCTGGAATAGACCTGAAAACTGCTGGACAAAATCCTTGATCAAATAACATTGCCAGTACTTGCAGTCAATCACAAGATGAACCCTTGACAATCTATTCAAGATAAATAACTTGTTTCCCTCTAATGTTTCTGTATAGATTTTATTTTATCAAAATAACTTTGATCAATTTTATTAGATCTTCCCTTGATCTCTAAACAGTTTTCTTAAAATGGTCTTCCCATTATAAGATATCTTTTATTGACAGCATCCAGCACAATGCCTTGCATATAGCAGATGCTCCATAAATAACAGTTGAAGGGAGACAGGCAGAAAAGGATAAAGGAGTGAGGGAAGAAAGGTGACAGCAGGGTATAATAAATGTTTGCTTGTGTTGTAGCGTTTGAAGGATTTGGGGAAGGATCTCTGTTAAAATACAGCTTCTCCATAATATCTGAAATTTCATCATTGGAACTCATTTCTGAATACTATATATCGCCCACTTCAAATATATCCAGAATGAGATTTTAACACTTTAGTGAGAATTAGGTAACAGGAATATTTTTCTTTCCTTTTAGGAAATTTAGGTATTCTGATTCTATCACAGTAGATGCTTCTATAATGACTATTAACTCAATATCATTTATAAATATGGAAACAATGCTAACATAAAGCTATAAAGTTATATTGGTTTATATGTAACTAATATTAGGCAAAGAGAGTTGAAGTAGCAAGGACAGAATTTTAGAAACTTCTGCAAGAAAAGAAACATTCATTAGTTTAGTTGTTACACAGATAGGAGTCCTTTGGGCTATATTTTAGGACAATTAAAAATGAGCTCCTGGGTGAGTCCAATGAGCTGTAGGGTAGGTGTTGCCACTCCGCCGAGGTTCTGGGCCCAGCTGGCACATGGACAGCCCAAAGACTCGAATCTCTAGACATACACCTACAAACTCCAGCACCAAGTATAGGTTTAAATAGAAGGGACAGATGAGCCATGTGCAGGGAAGAAGACATAATTGAGTTAAACTCTGCCACTCTTAGGAGCACAAACCCAAAGTAGGGCCCACTGGCAAGGCACCAAACTCCAGAGCTATCCGTCCTGACCATGGCATGTGGGTGTCTCCAGAGCTATCAGGAGCCCCACTATTTGGGGTAGTATCCACTTTGGCAGTCTGTGAGATCTTGCTGTAAGTGCGTAAGTGTTACCTCTGGGATGACCTCAATTGGAGGTGGAGTGGACATCACTATCTCAGAATACTTGGGATTGGGGAAAGAACTATGGACTAGAGTGGACTACTGGTATTCTACTTTAGACATATTGTGATTCTAGCACTGGAAGAAATTACAACATTGATGTTGAGCCAGTGGCCACTGAAGGCTCTGGGGGCAGGGAAAGGGAGAAATAATTGTGATACAGGGGCTTTTTTGGGACTTTGGAATCGTCCTGAATGACATTGAAAGGACGGATATAGGCCATTTTATATGATCACATAACATGCAGAACTGTGTGGGAGAGAGTGTAGACTACAATGTGAACTATGGTCCCTGCTTAATGGCAAAGCCCCAGGATGCGTTTATCAATTGCAATGAATGTGCCACACTAATGAAGGATGTTTATGTGGGAGGGTGTGGGAGGTGTGGGGAGTGGTGCTTATGGGAATCTCTTTATCTTTTGTGTAGCATTTATGTAAACTAAATATCTTTTAAAAAATAATCGTATTTTTTATACTTATAGTATTTTTATATACTTATAGTATTTTTTATACTTATAATAGTATAAGACAAAAAAAAAAAAAAAAAAAAGAAAGAAAAGCAAAGAAACGCGCTCCTGTACCTAGGAATCCCTCTTTGGAAAGTTGAACACCTAGCTCTACCCAGCTCTCTACTTGTGGCACATTGGTGTTCACCCTCCGGTACCCAGAGCACCACTTACATGTGTATAGTCTTGGCATCTAAGCCACTTTATTTCCAGTGTATTGCTTTTGTGTGTGTGAATTTTTAATATCCATGAAACAACTTCCAGCTATCCTGAATGCCTGCCTGACTATCCAAACTATTTCTGGAGGTATCGATTATGCTTTTGGTTAGTGTTTTTGGTTATAAAGTGGCATAGAATTTGCATGGTCTTCTTAGTCCTATTTTCTCATCAACCCTGTTATTTCAGTGTAATTTTGAAGTATATGATTTTTGTGAATACATATACTAGTTTATAGTAGAAATGATATTAACTTTGCCAATAGGTTAGCGAGAGAGTATGAGGTATTGGTTAGAAGAGAGTAAAGAGAAGAGAAAGGTGTGCTGATGTTAGAAACACACATAAAGGAGTGTTTCTCAAACTTTAATTGCATTGGAATCACTCCCAGCATTGTTTAAATGCACATTCTGAGTCAGCAGGTCTGGATGCGGACCAAGATTTTGCCTTTCCAACAAGCTCCTAGGTGACACTGCTGCTGCTGGTCCAGGGATCACACTTTGATTAGCAAAAAATCAAAAGACAGATAGTTATTAGAAAATGCATCTTCTAAGACTGGGCCAGTGTAGAGCTTGCGGGAATGTTATTTTAAGTGGAGATGAATTTTTTTTGACTCACAAACCAACCAGGATCATCATAAAAAGCCTCAGTTTGAAATAAATGAAAAAAAAAAAAATGTGTGGACAACATCTATACTCCTCTTATTTTTCTCATATGTGCACTTAGGAAGCTAGTTTTATCAACTGGTTGCTAAAATATTAATATTCAGGGAGAGGTTCTTTGTTTTATCTTGTGTTAGAAACAGCTTAAGTTATAACCTCCAAGTGTCTTCAGGGATAATGAAAGAGGCAGAAAAGATAACCAGGTCCAATCACTTTTATTGACTAAACAAAACTAGTTGCTTGGTGTACTTTTAATATTTGACATTTCACTTTTGCATGTTTTGTTTCACAATAAATATGTGATTTCAATGACCTTTAATACTATCAAAGGACACCAGGATATTTGTAAATTTGAGCTAATATTTAAAAACAAAGTGGAGACTTATTTCTTCTGTAACTGAAAAATTTTAAAACCATTTAGCACCTAAACAGATGTTGTATGGGAAAGACAAAATAATGATGAAAAATAAAAAAAAATATGTTTTACAGTTATCATTTATTGTGTTGCTTTACATATGCTGTCACATACAGCCCTCAAGATAACTGTGAGGCAGAAATTAATAGTCTCATTTCACAGCAGAAGGAACCAAGATTTGTTGAAGTGAACTAATTCAATGTCACACAGGTGATGAGTGACAAGCCAAGATTCAAACCTAGGTTTGTTTTAGTCCAAAACCCATGTTCTTAATCACTTAGCTCTCAATCCATTTAGAGCCACTAAAATTTAGGTAGAAATTATATCTGATTTATATGTTATGACAAACAAAAAGAGCATGAAATTCACTTTGGCATGCAGCCCTTCCACTCTGGCAGTTATCTAAAATCGTTTTTGGAAGGAAGTAGGGTGTAAATTTTAAATAAATAAAAATTTAAAATGTCCTCTGTTCACCTCAAATACTTCTTAAGTCATTCTCTTTTTCAAAAGAGTAAGTGAGTGTCATTAGCCCATGGTTCCCAGGTGCAGGGGATGATGTATTATATGTCCTTGAGGGTTTCTGTCTTGGGACTGTTGAAAAGCACCTGAAGAAATAAATTTCCAAAGGTTTGAAATACCTGGTTACTATAGGCTGCTCTTCTGCAATATGTTTCTTTGATTTGATTTGAACCACCTCACAGACTATTGGTAAATTAAGTAATGGTTTAAGTATCATTTGAACACTGGCATGGTAATGTTTTAAAGCAATCAGGAGCAAGCTTAGCAAAATCAGAAAGACTGCAATATACAAAGATCTTTAATAAAAGGAAAAAAATCTCAGAAGTGTCTTCTTTTAAAGCAAGAATTGGCTGTTTATTTATTTCACAATTATTTATTCAATTATGTTCATCTGACTAGGGAAAGTATAGACCCCATATTTCCTGAGGGAAATATAGACTCTAAATTAAAATAATGGATTAAAAAATAATTCTGATGAAAAACTCTCTATCAAAAGTGAATCGGGAGGTTATCCCAGAGGTAACACTTACTCACACCTCAGTAAGATCTCACAGAACACCAAAGTGGATATCACCCCACACAGAGGGGCTCCTGAGGGCTCTGGAGACACCCAGGTCCTATATAAGGGGGGATAGCTCCAGAGATTGATGCCTTATCAGTGGCTCTACTTTGGAATCTGTGCTCCTGAGAGTGACAGAGTTGGACTCAAATAAGTCCTCCCTGCACATGGTCCATCAGTCCCTTCTATTCAAACCTATATGTGGTGCTGGAGTTTGTAGGTGTACTTCCAGAGACTGGAGTCTTTGACCTGTCCATGTACCAGCTGTGTCTGGAATCTCGGTGGAGCTGCAACTTCTACTCTACAGCTCAATGGACTCACCCAAGTCACCTGGTGAGGAGATGATGATGGACAATGGCCATCCCAGGGAATGGAGAGAGTCTGCAGCTGCAGGCAGGATAATCCCATCCACCTTATTCATGGGAGATAAGCCCCCTCTCACTTGGAGGTGGAGTGGACATCACCATCCCAAACTCCTCAGGATTGGGGGAAGAGCTATGGACTAGAGTGGACTTACTGGTATTCTGTTGTAGACATATTGTGATTCAAGCAATGGAAGAAATTACAACAGTGAGGTGGAGCCAGTGGCCACTGGATGCAATTGTTTGAGTATCTTGTGGGCTATGTCTCATAAACCTATTTTAAAGAAGGATTTTGTATTTTGGGATACATGGAATTATTTAAGTTCTATCTTTTTCACAAAGAACATTAATGACACCATTACTTTTGACATCAGTTTAAAATAAATACATTTGTAATGGATTACACCAGAAGGCATAAATAAGTCCTAATGTGTACAAGTAATCAAAAGATATGTCCACAAAGGAAGGCAGCTACATAAATTAGTATAAAAATTAGAATTGTTTGTCAATGGGTTGGCCAACCTTGTAAGCTAGGGAACTCCCTGCTATTAGAAATGTTATAATGGGTTCATACTCAGAGGAATAGATTAAATTTGAGAACATGTTTTTCTACTGTTCATAGAGCTTCAAACTACCACAAGGAGATAGGACAAACCTCAGTCAGAAACATAACAACAGTTGTACCTACACTTTTGGGTGTTGGATGAGATAAACCAAAAGTTATTTTCCAAAATAATAGGTGCCATTTCTTGAATGTTGATTAGGTGTCAGGCCCTGCACTAATTTTTATACCCATATTCTATATAAGGTATAGATAATTTTGTACTCCATATATAAATGAATAAAGTGAGGTTTAGAGATATTAAATAACTAACCCAAGTTAATAAGTGTCAAAGCAGGATTTGAATTCAGGACATTAGAACTTCAACTATACTATGGTGCTTGCTTCCTGACTTAAAGAATATATGATTCTATGTACCATATGTAATTATCCGGATACTTGGCATGTTGTGTCTCTTGATAAACAACTACTTTTGATTCTAAAATGAGGTATGAATGTTCAATATTTTTCATCTATTATTATAAATTTAAGTATTTGACACTTTTCAGCATAATTGAAATACACTTGCTTTATTTTAAAAGATGAAAAGGAAAAGAAAAATGTTAATAACTAAAGGTAATGATATGATTCCTTATAGTACAAATGAGAATAAATATTATTGAATGAATGAAGGAAGGAATGAATGAGTGAATTTGATATTTTGTGCCTGCTCTTTAAAAATATCCCTAAATTATTCTAAAGGTTCCATATTCCAAATAAAGTTGTATTGACCTGCAACTTTTTCTCAGATCTCCTTTTCTTGTTATGTCATTTGCTTGTCCTTAATTTTGGCTTCTGACCATGACTTATGTAATGAAGGTTCTTAGAATTATACAATCTCACAAGTAGCAATTGACCTTCACTTCATTCTTAGATTGCTCTTGCCCCTGTATATTATTTAAAGTTTACCTGCTCATCTCTGATACTGTGTTGTGGCCAGTTATAACACATAAGGAAAAAATATTAGGCTATAACTTTAGCTTTAAATAAAAATTATCATTGATGTTGAGTTTATTTCCTGAGGACTATAATTAATTTTACTACAGTTTGTTCAAAGAATGTGAATTATATAAATGATCCAAGAACTCTTGGGATATGTAAATATTGTGTCACATATACATCAATTTTGATACTGAACATCAATATTTATGATGAAAAAGGAACTAAATGGAATTGGATTTTTTCCTAAAACATCTGAATCAAGTACACGAATTAATCAAATTTACTGCATCACTTGGTATAAAGCAGTTACATTACTTATGCACATTAATAAAAATAGAAAAGATAAATTTATAATTGATATATGAAAGTGATGGGAAGTGCATGTGGTTCAGTGATTAAGCACCTGCTTCCCATGTATGAGGTCCTGGGTTCAATCCCCAGTACCTTCTAAAAAATAAAAAAGAATAGGCTTCATACTCAGTACTCTGAACGTTTTTACCCATTTATAATTCATAAAGTCTATTATCAATAAAGGATATTGAAGCTATGCAGAACAAATATTCTATGTGTTTCTTTATATTCCCCAGCCTCCTTGCAGCTAGGTGGGGCTAAAAGCTGGTTCTGGTCAATGGTTTTGAAAGAGAGTGATTTTGTCACTTCTGGAATGAGGCAATGAAATGCTCATGTGAGGTGTTGAATCCTCTCCCATGGCATGGGGATCCAGGAGACCATGTCTTCTAGTCCAATGCTTCTCAAACTTTCACATGCATGCAGATCACCTGGAGATCTTGTTAAAATGCAATTCCTGACCCAGTTCTGAGGTGGGGCCTGAAACTCTGCATTTCTAACAAAGTTCCTGAAGAATCCAACGATGCTGATCTGCATATCACACTTTGAGCAGCAAGACTCTGAATAAAATACCTTCAGGATAATGGAACCTCTCTCAGCTGGGGTACTTGAATGTGTAGTTAGAGCCCCAAACTGAACTTGTAGTATGAGTGTGAAATAAATGTCTTATTGAGCAAGTAGGATATCAGGGGTAGCTTGTTTCCTAAGCTTAACCTAGATTTTGAGTAATACAGATAGATGAACAAATAGATATACAAACATAAAATAAATGATGCCAGATCATGGATTAATAGAGTACACTCTGAAAGAAATCACAAACACAAGGGAATATTTTAAAGAAGAAGGCGTCCTAGGAAGGGGCAGTGAGGACCACATAGTCTGGAAATAATTCTTTCCTAACAACTTGAATTTCCAAGTAATTGTCTATAGCACTAATCTTTATTGCTTGTTGACATTTAACCTGTTGATACTGCTTATTACTCTTGCCTCTTATTTTTATCTTGTTTGCATATAATCTGCTACAAGTCCCCAATAATTTTTTTTCTGAGTAAGAGTTATGTATAGATAATGAAATAAATAGTCACATATTCAAATACAAAAGTAAACTCTATAGCAACTGGGTCATTGCAATACTGAATTTCTAATTTAAGGGAATAATATCATTTCTTATTAAGTGATATTGGTCATAAACATTATAAAATTAACAAGAGAAAGTGAAGTCCCAGTGAGCAGCAAGCGGTGATACCATGGATTTATTGACATATATGTTATATGTTAACTCCTTTTATAACAAGTCTTCAATATTGAAAATTAACTATAAGTAGAAGCAGATTTATATAACTAATATTTTAACTTAAATAATTTATATTTTTGGATAATCAGGTATTTAAAAATCTATCACATATTGGCCAAAGTGATACTGAAGGTTTAAACAGTTAGATTTATGCATAAAGTATGTGAAGAGGAGAAGCTACTCTCTTGAAATAGAATCTAACTTTTACAAACTTCACATATGATGCTTCAACTATTCTTCAAAGAAATCTTATGACATCAAATACTTGATAATTTTTACTGAGGAATCAATTTATATATGTGGACTGTGATTCACTGGTATACATGAGTGAGTAATTACCCTGTGAGTGAGTCTAGCTGCCCACAAGGACCCAGCATTACAGGTTTTCTTCTGTTCTCAGCTCACCAGCATCTTCATCTAGGCAGTAATATTCCAGAAGGGCTTGTGAAAAAAAATCCTTTCTCCATCTTTCTCCCACTGTAAAGAATAAATAAGCAAATAGATGAACCTCACATGCTAATTTGATAATGGAAGTAAAGGAAAAGAGACACATTCTTAGATTGTGATGTTCTTAGTAAGGAAATAAATTCAATTTAAAGAGTAAAATTCAAAGTTTTCCGTAGAGATATTTATTACACCAAGAATTGAGTATCTACTCTATATTTGAAACAAGAAAAGATTTGTGGAGCTTTTCCTTTTTTAAGAATGTCTTCCCTCTATCCATTAAAACATTAAGCACAAATAAAAGAGAGATAACATGTTCCTTAAAGTTTAAAGGAGATTAATACTAGGGTAATTAGATACCATATGACTACAGGAATAATTTGGTAATATATATTCCAAAGGTTAAGAGTTGTGTACTTGCAGCAGCAATTATGAATTCAAGATATTATAAATAAGTGAAAAATTTATATTTTGAAAATTATTTTTATAAAAGAAATAGATGCCCCTGGAAAAACAACTTTTAAAAATGTATAAAAAATGTAAACTGAGAAGTGAAGGTCTCCTCTACATTCACATCAACTCATAGATAATATTCTATACTCTAATTTTTGAAGGTTACATGTATAATATTAAATAATGCATTTGAACCTGTATTGCTTATTTATCAAAATTAAGGATTGCAAATTTATTATGTTTATATTGCCTTCCTTGTTTCTCCTAATTTTGTCATTTGTATTTTAAATTCTTATAGATTATTATTATTATTTGTTTTAAATAGCATTGGACGACATCGTCTGTAGGCACATAGTTCAGTTTAGTCTAAACCTTGACATTATATCTTGAAGAAAGTCAGACCCCTTATATAATTCAGCTTCCCTCTCTATTAATATGAAAATATTTTAATATTGTGGAGGTGGATGGCATTACCAATCTTATCTTTACCATAACTAAATCTATGGTATAATTAAATCTAGTCTGTAGTTTAATTCCAGGACTTCAGGTCAAATTAATAGATATTGATAAAAATAAAGAAATGCTACATTGTACTCTACAACCAAATTGATAAGGATATTGTTATCTCCTTAAATACATTACAGTGAATTTCAAATATCAAGGTAGATATGGCCATTATCCCAATTTAGGAAGGTAGAAACTGAGATTTAGAAATGTTAAATAACTTTCCAAGTGTTACACAGTTAGATTCATAGTAGAACAGGATTTAAAACCAGTCTGTGTAGCTCCAAACTGGATGCTCTTAAACTGTATGACATTTACTTCAAGAACATAACTTCTAACACTTGGTTTGCTTCACTTCTCATCCAGCACAGTTAGTAAAGGGTTGATAATCTCTGAATTCTCTTTCATCTGCAAAAGTATGTGGCTCTGTTTCATTACTTAATATGGTTAAAAAATGGTTATTGTTTTAATAATGTGGCAGACAAAGCTTGATGCTACATGCCTTACTAGACCCTAGTACATATATAGAGGATTCAACACCTTGCATGAACATTTCATTGCCTCATTGCAGAAGTACCCAAATCACTTCCCTTCCAAGCCCATTGACTAGAACCAGCTCTTGTCCCTACCTAGCTGCAAGGAAGTTAGGGAATCTAGGGCGGAATACTGGTTCAGATGGAAAGCACAATATCACCCTGGTAGGATTTCTTTGTTCTGATGAAACCTATGACACATAGTCTAAGTGGATTCACTTATATTAGCTACAAAACAATTTAGCTCATTTTTTTCTTAAACTTCCAAATATAAAACTATTATGTTTTCACAAGATGGAGGATCATCAATAGAGTAAATAAATGTTAAACTTTATAAAATGGAAACATTGAATCAATGGTCAAGTTTTGGACATTTTGAATATTAGTCCTTTTTGATATTCTCTCTCTCTATTTTTATTGCTTTAAAATCTCTCCTCCTGATGCCTTTACTGCACCATTTAAAATTCAATGTAGATTTCCATTTCAAGGTAGAAGACTGAATGAAATGACCATAATGATATATAAAATATAATTCTGGCAGTAGGAACTGGGGGGATGGCATGAATGAATTGGTGACTCTCATACCTGTGAGAGAGACAGCAGATGAGACTGACAACATTACACTATATGTGGAAGTTGGCTAGTACAGAGCTGGGAAAATTACCTTCCAATCATCTCTAAAACTAGAGTTGGCTAGGAGTAGGAGGCTGTGGGAGAGTGATAACCGGTAAGTCATTGAACCAGAGTATGTAGAATACCAAAGCTATGGTGCAGTGGGGCCAGATTCCCGATATATGTACTCACATCCTCATACACAGATAGTAAGAGATGCTGGCAGCAGTGAGATGTCCCCATACTCAATCCCCAGGCTAAAACCAATGATGTGCTCTTTAAAGAACACAAAATGGGACAACGATCTTAGATTGTTTTGTTTTCTTTCTGGAAGAAAAATTAAATAATAACCGAAGAGCATCAATTATATAAGGCATACCTGTGTTTTGTTTGGTTTATAAAGATTAAATGAAAAACAAATACCTTAACATAGTGGAGAAAAATATATTTCAGAACAGGAAGAGATGATGTAAAACATTTTTATTTATTAGCTTCAGGAAAAAGGAAAAGAAATGATATCCGTTCAAACTAGGAGAGCAATAAAAAGAAGGGATAATAATGGATGAAGAAAGCACTTGAAATTAAAGATAGAATTTAAAAGTATAACATTCAGTGAGGAGTCTTAGAGTCTACCTTTTTCCTCTTGCAGCTTTTGACACAAATTTTTACAGCCAAGGGCAATGAAACTTCTTATAAACCCAAAGAAACATAATTTCATTGTTAGGATATACCTGAACAGAAGAGATGAAGCAGTTTTTCCAATTCCTAAGGATCAGAGAGACAAATAGAAGCCTGTATATTTCTCATTTCAAGGAAGGCTTTCTTTTATGTTGTATTACAGGGAGAATGATGGAAGAGTGAAAGCTTTGTGGGTAAAGGCCCAGACATTTCTCGGTAGAGGAGATACCCCTCAGTGCAAGACATGGTCTTATTTACCAACCTTTCACAGAAATTCAACAACATGTTTGCTTATATACAATGGCATAAGCTAAATAATGGTTATTTAATACTTCAGTGCTATAAAAGCCTAACTTAGATGAAACATATTCTAAATTCATGTAATTAAAATTACATGTGATCCCTATCCTGCATAATTTTCATAACTTTGCATTAACAAGATTGTTATACAGTTAATGTATGTTCATTGAAGACAATTTTGAGATATGCAAAAAATGGAGATAGACAAAAAGATACTAAAAACAATAATTAGTCCTAACACCTGGAGAAAGCCTCTATTATTGAGATGTATACTTTTCTAAGAAATCACATGTATGTGCATATATGCATAAGCATGTGCCTGTGCATGTGTGTTGTATATATGTGCATATGTGCTTGTGTCCACACATACATGCACACATTATGTGAAATATAAAAATAGGATCCACAAATGTATTTTCACAATGCATATGTATCTTTCTTTTCATCTACCAAAATATTTTAAACTTCCTTGCATATCATTAAATATTCATCTGTAACATATTAAATGACAGCATTTTCTATTATATAAATATATGATGATTAACTTAACAGACTTTGTGGATGGTTTTTCATTTCTCACTATTATAGGAATCTTGGTTGAATACCAGGATTATCTTAAACTATTTCTTTACAATAACTTTTAAGAATTGGAATGTTTTTGTCAATAGAAATATTCTCTTTAAAATTTTTGTATAAATTACTAAATTTTCTCTAGGATATTTTTTCCATTCTATACTTCCATTGTTTAGCATAATACACATTTTTTTTGCACAAGGAATTAGTTAATTTTATGGGTGAATATGGATATTAATATTTTATTTGGCATTTAATAACTATGACTTTGAATGTCTTTTCACATATTTAATAATAATTTACAGTTTTTATCAATTATATATTTTTTCCATTAGTGTGCTTCCCCTTTTCTTTCTGATTTATAAGCATGCTTTCATATTAATAATAGTCATTATTTGTCATATATGTTACAAACATGTTTTCCTTAGTTTGACATTGAACTTTTAATTTGGTTTCATTTTTGGTGTAATAATGTTTTGCCTTTTTTTCTCCAGTCAACTATATAACACTTTTCCTTTGTGCTGTTATTTAAAGGATAATGTTTATAAAGTCCCTCCTCACCTCAAGATTATATAAATGTTTGCTAATATTATTCCAATTGACTATATGGTTGAATTTTCCCAATTAATTCAGTAATTCACAAAATTAATTTTGTTGTGTATTTGATGTAGTCATCTAATTTCCCTCCTTTTTAATATATGTTCCATAAATTGTTCCAACTAATCATTGACTAATCCAACTTTTCCTATTTGAACTGTAACATTTACTTTATAATATGCAAAATTCTATCAGATATTCTTGGGTTGTTTGACTGTTCCTTCTGTTATTGTAAGTCTTCACTTATGTTTCCTTCCATCCTGGGCTACCTCTTGGGGCATAAGTAAAGGCTGAGTGCCCAGGTATGGGACAATCAGGTAAAGGGAGAGCAGAAGCATCCTAAGGTATTATGGCCATTGGGCAGAGCAAAAGTTCAGGGCTAGATGTTGGTTCAGATGATAAGTGATAATCCAGAAATAATTATGGAAAGCTATAAGTATTCTCCAGTGATTTTTTTTAAACATCTTGGAGAAAGAAAGCACATACCATACTGAATTCTCTGACATTATATATAATGGTGTATGTGATAGAAGTGGATGGGAAAGCTTAGTCTGGGCCATTATAATCTGGCCATTTAAAAGAACAATTATGAGAACTTTCTCTCATAAACTATAACAAGTATATAAAACTAATATAGGATGTTAATAATAGGGTGGGTTGGAAAAAAATACACCAAATGTAAAGTATTGACTATAGTTAATAGCAATATTTTGATGATATGCTCTTTCATAGTTTGTACAATTGAGTCACAACTATGCAAGGTGTTGGTGGTGGGGTGATGTATGGGAGCCCTGTATGATGATATGAATGTTTTTTAAGTTCCAGCTTTTACTATATACTTATTGTTTATGTACGTTCATGTATGAATGATAAACTTCAATAAAAATGTTTTAAAGTTAATATGAACTCATTTTGTTATCTAGTGATGCACATAAGACAGGTTATGGTAACATATTATAAGTATTTTCTATATTTTCAAAGGAGATATTGGAAAAGATAATATTTTATAGGAGAAAACCATTTCAGAGAGGTCAAATTTTTGTATAAGTAGAAAAACTGATTTTTTAGGGGAAAATAATAAATCCTCATATTAAGTGTTTTCTAGGGCAATCCTTCTCAATTATTCCCTCCCAAGTAACTCTAATAACCAAAGACAGGGCATATGTGCCTTAAGGAGTCTGGTATAGCAAAAGCAGCCCACAGCAAGCACAAAATTTCTTTGAAGTATCATGTTTGATCTTAAAAATATATGTGAATTTTGTGTTCTACTTTGTAGTATAACTATGTTTTTTAATATAAAAATACATTTTAAATTACATACCATCAGGTAAAACCAACACTACAAAAGCAAATGTCATTTTAGTTGTGTTTTCCATCTCAGAACAGAGCATCAAAAGTAGATTCCAGTTTGAGAAGTATCGAACTAGGGTCAAGAGCAGCTGCTTAGCATACAATCAATGCTTAAAATTGGTTTTCTAAATAACTTCTTTTTAAAAGGAGTCTATTACTTGGCTCTCTTCTTAGGAGCACATAGCCTCACTTTCTCTTCTCTTTCACATTCTTCAAGAATTCTTTGGCAACAGCCTACTCTTTCTCCATGCACTCAGTCAGTGTTGCTTTTAAAACGTAACTGTCTGCCATTCCACATTCGAGGGAATGGGGAAGGAGTTTTTTTTTTTTTTAATCTTACCCCTGGCCATTCTTTAACCCATTCAGTTTTTTCTTGTTCCTGATGGCACACCTGCTTTGCTGCTCATCAGCCCCTGGAACTCTGGGATGGCCAGCTAGCTTCAGTAACACGGTGCTGTACTTGGGATGCCCTCTGTGGATGCTGCCAGGTTGTCCCTTCCTTTACTACAACTAACATAGAGGTAAAGATAGTGTAACAGACTATAATGAAGGTTTGAAAATTCCTGGGGGGAAATTACAATGTAAGAACAAAAAGCACACCCTTCAAACTATATACTTTTAATTAAGTCTAAGAGGAAAAAAATTGTATCCCTCAAAGTGTCCCCTCATTGGAGCTTTTGTGTTTCTCTCTCTCCAGTTTTACCTGGCTCCCTCAGCCAAAACAAGAAAAAAATTTGTAAAGAGTAGTCGTATTTTACTTTTTTGCAAATCCATTTTTATATTTTGCTTAATAGAAGACAGCTGGATTTTCATAACTGCTTCTGCTTTCAACCTATGACAATATCATACATCATTTAGCCTCTGGAAAATTCCACTATACACTTTTGAGAGGATAAGAGTGAAAAAAGCCAAATAATGCCATATAGTATCATGGAAATAAATTTCAACTTGCATAGTCCTAAAAGGGTTTTGGGGACTGTAATGGTTAATTTCATGTTCTAACTTGAGTAGGTTATGGTATCAGGTTTTTGGTCAAACACTGGTCTACTTGTGTCTGTGAAGGTATTTCATAGATGAGATTAGTATCTACAATGTATTGATTATACCTACAATCAACAAAGCAGATTTCCCTTGGCAATGTGAATAATCTAATCCAATCAGTTGGGGTTCTTAAAAGCCATAATTGAGGGTTTCAAAGTTCAGAATAAGAATTCCTGCCTCAACTTCAATGTTAGTTCTTTCTGGACTTTCTAGCTACCCAGCTTCCCCCAGGGAATTTGGACTAGGGACTTCAACATCACCTTTATCATTTTTCCAGCCTGCAGCCTGCCCTACAGAGTTCGGACTTGCCAGCACTCATGGTTGCACAAGCCATTTCCTTATAATGCATCTCTTTATAAATATATGTAAACAGACATGCACATATAGCCTCTTGGTTGGGCTTCTCTAGGGAACCCTGACTAATATAGGCACCAACCTCCAAGGTTCCTTGATCATGCTTTGAGACTATGAGAAAGTATATTTAAAACAGTACCTGGCACAGAGTAAAACTTATTTAAGAGTTTGATATTATTATTAGTTTTATTTCTCCCTCTGGACAAGGGTAGGAAAACCTTAGCCTATAACCCTATATTTTCAGTACCACTGTCCCTATATCAATTCTTGCACTTCTTTTGCCTCCTGGTTTCTCTATTTTTGCTTCATTCCGTGGTTCTCCTTTTTGGTCTAACTTTTTAAAATTGACTTGAGTTTGAGCTACCCTTGCTTGGACTTATGTTTCCCTTGGAGCATAACCTTCATTGTTTACCCATTCATGTAAATATGCATAAGAGACACCTTGCCTTTCATTCCATTATCCAACTTGAGTACCCAGATAGGCTTACCTTTCACCTGGCCTTTCCAATTAGGGAAGGCAACTCTAACAAAGATGTGAGTCTGAGTGGGTCATCAAAACGGGAGAACCAAAACACAGATTAGGAGCTATAATGGACCCATATCGAGATCTATATGATTTAGATCCATAAGAAGACACATACTTTGCCTAAGGTTAATTAATTGCCTTTTTTTGCCTGATATAAGGGCTAGCATAAGGCCAGATACATAACAAATGAAAGAGGGAAATTGGGAAAGGAGTAAGCAAGAAGAAAGGGAAATGATTAATAGGTAAATAAATAGCAGGAAATTAATAATAAATAAAATCAATTACTTGTGGCCTAGAATTTGGCAAAGAGTTCTTAGGCACAAAAGCATGATCCATAAAAGAAAAAAACTAGATAAAATGGACTTTATCAAAATTAAAAATTGTTCTCTGGAAGATCCTATTGAGATTATGAAAAGACAAGTCAACAACGGAGAAAATATTTGCAAATCACATATCCAACAAAGGACTTGTGTATAGAATTTACTTAATATTTAAGAAAACAAGCAATACAATTAGAAAATGAGTAAAAAATTGGACAAACACTTCACCAAAGAAGTTATATAGATGGGAAATTAACACATGAAAACATGTTCAATATTGCTAGCCATTAGGAAAATGAAAGTTCAAATCAAGATATGATACTACACACCTATTAAAATGGGGAAGTTAAAAAAGGCTGGCAGGGATGTGAAGAAACTGGCTTTCTCATACATTCCTGGTGAAAATGTAAAATTGTACAGTCATTCTGGAAAATAGTATAGCAGTTCCTTAAAAAGTTAAACAAACACTGGATAAGCAAACAATAGAACTCCTGGGCATTTATCCTAGAGAAATGAAAGCATGTCCACACAAAAACCTGCACAAAAATGCTTACAACAGCTTTACTAATAATAGGAAAACCTGCAAACAACCCAAAGTCTTTCAACAGGTAAATGGTTAAATGAACTGGTACATCCATACAACAGAATGCCACTCCAGAAAAGAAAAGAACAAATTCAATACAAGCAACAACTTGGATGGATCTTAACGGCATTATGCTAAATGAAAACTACAAATCTCAGAAGGTTACTTACTATATGATTCAATTTACATAACATTCTCTAAGTTAAAAAAAAAAATTATAGAGATGGCGAATATATTAGTGGTTGCCAAGATTTGGGGAAAGGGAGAAAGGTTGTGACTTTAGGGTTAGCATGAAGGAGTTTCTTTGTGGTGATGGAACATTTCTTTATCTTGATTGTAGTGGTGGTCTTACATATCTATGCATGTGATAAAATGTAATCGAATTATACACAAAGACATAGCATACATTTGAGTGCATGCAAAAATTGGTGAAATCTGAGTAAGGTTTTAGCCTAGTCAATTGCATTGTGTCAGTTTCCTGGTTTTGATAATGTAACTATAATTATATAGGATGTATCACTAGGAAAAGCTGGGAGATGAGTAAAAGGTACATATCTAGTGATTCTATAAATATTTGCAAATATAAAGTAAAAAAAAAAAAAAAGAAAGAAATGACAAGCAGGAGTGTATGTAATAAAGGCAGCCAGTCAATAAAGAACCAAGTGTGCATCCCTAGCAATCTTGAATCAAAGAAACAATAAGCACACAAAGGTGAAACCCCAGATGAGTTCTAGAAATAAGAGGGAAACCAAACGTCCAGTTATAATACCAGAGAGTTGTTTGCTTTTTAGTTATATTGGTTGCAATAAGTCTTTCATTGGCAATCCAAACCACTGTGAAATCTCCAGAACATATAGGCATGGGAGTCAATTTTATGGCCACATTATTTTATGAATAAGCAGGTATATACTTTAAATATATATGTGGTCAGAGCAGGGGAAATTTTTTAAATCACCAGACATATTTTGGTGCTGATAGTTTTTTCCTTTCACTTTTTTTAAAAAATTCAAATGAATAGGAAAATTTTTGAATAATAATTACTCCTTGTGGTAGTTAGAAGAATGCCCTCCCAAAGATGTCCAGATCCTATCCCCAGAACTTGTGAATATGCTAGGTTGCGTGGCAGAGGGGTATAGAGTTACAGGTGAAATTAAGGTGGCTGTATTAGTCAGCCAAAGGGGTGCTAATGTAAAATACCAAAAACGGGTTGGTCTTTATAAAGAGTATTTATTTGGGGTAGAAGCCCACAGATACCAGGCCATAAAGCGTTAAGTTTCTTCTCTCACCTTAGTCCATTGCCACATGTTAGAGCAAGACAGCTGCCGGCGTTTGCCAGGGTTCAGCCTTCTGGGGTTCCTCTCTTTCCGGGGCTGCGTTTCTCTCCAGGTTTAGCTCCTGTTTCCTCCACAAGGTCAGCTGTAGACGATCAGGCGAATGGCTTGCTTCTCTTCTCCTGGGGCCTTTTTCCAACATCAAAACTGCTTCTCAAAAGACTGCTTCAACTCTGTTCTTTGCCTTGCCTTTTATATTCAATTCCCCACCCACCAAGGGGTGGGGCTCAATGCCCTAATCATAACCTAATCATGTCCAGATTAGCATATCAGTTTACAAGCATGATCCAATTATATTTTTGGAATTCATAATTACATCAAATTCCCCAACGGTTACAGTGGCTAATCAGATGTCTTTAAAATAGGAGATTATACTGGATTATCCAGCTGGGCCCAATGTGATCACAAGGGTCCTTAAACAAGGAAGAGGGAGGCAGAAGAGAACCAGAGAGACGGCAGTGTGAGAAGGATTTGGCCCAGCCTTGCTGGCTTTGAAGATGTAAGGATAAAGTCACAAGCCAAGGAATGTCAGCAGACTCTAGAAGCTAGAAAAGACAAAGAAACAGGTTGTTCTGTAGAGCCTCCAGAAGGAAAATGGTCCTGCTGACACTTTGCCTTTGGCCTGATGAGACCCATTCCAGATCTCTGACCTCCAAACTTGTAAGATAATTAATAAATTTATATTGTCTTAAACTACTAGTAAGTTTGTGGTAGTTTGTTATAGCAGCAATAGGAAACTGAGAGACTCTTTATCTAAATTTATCAAATGTGAAACATTTTTTCCACATTAACTTTATCCTTCTATATATACACTTTTGCTGAATCATTTAAAATATGTGGCAAACATTATGACACTTTGTATATATATATATTTCGGCCTGCATATCCTAAGGATAAGGGCATTCTACTATAGAATCATGCTATTTTCATACCTAAGAAAATTGTGTTATTTTTTCCAGTTCTTTCCCAAATATATATTATTTTCTTTTCTTTCTCCCTTGCCCTGCCTTCTTTTTCCTTCTTCTCCCTTCTCTGGATCCAATCACAGTTTACACATTGGCTTTGTTATGTGTTGTGCAGATAGTTATTAAGTAACTAATAGATGTTTAAGCTATTTTAAATAGGCAGCTATTTAGTGAGTGTCAGAAAGATATTAGCTACAAGTAACAGAATTGTTTACTCATATAAACACAAGTCTAGGTGGTGAGCAAGCTTTATGGTCAATAAATTTCAATGGCTCCATCTCTATTTCTTTGTGGTCCTTTGTTTATGCCTTTCTTTGGGAATAGGTTTCATTTTTAGTTTCTTTCCTGTGACTTTACAAACATACACTGTGACACTGAGAGGAAGAGAGAGAGTTGTTACCATAACTCTCACAACAGCAAGGAAACATCCATTCTAGAACTCTGGAAATCTCTCCTTGGATCTCAGTGTCTAGGAGTGAGTCACATATCCATTTTTCATTCTTTACTTGTGCAGAGGAAAATTTCAAGACCTTAATCATTAAATCCTTAAAGTAAACACTTTATCAAGCCTCATTAGATTATCCTGACAGCTTTAGATTAATCAGCACCTACTCACGGAGCAGTGAGTCAGTCCCCCAAGATGCATATTAAAAAATAAATTGGGGGCAAAGTGGAAATAGATGTGAGGAAGAAAACTGATATACAACATATACATTTTTTCTCATGCATATTTTTGGATGAAACAAAGCCATCACATTAATAATGTGTAAACTACATTTTAGAGGATGGCAAAAATATTTATGCTTGTCTTTCAAGCTGGTATTAATGTTAATTCTGTTAATATATTACATTTGTTTATATTAAGCCAAGTAAAAGCACATTAGAGAATGAATGTGAAACATTCAATCAGGTTAGAATTCTGTAGTATCTGTGCTTTGTACCTAGGTAACACAATGTTTTTGACAATTTTGACAATCATTTTTACAGTAATACATATAATATAATTTTCTGTAGTAAGTGCAGTTTTCTGGCTGAACTATCCATCTAGAGTCATTATTGAATGATGATAAAAAAAGATTGCTTTGTAATAATAAAGCTCACTGTCAATTCATTGGTTTCTCTTTACCTCAAGTCATAATAAATGTGCTTAGAGTCATTTATATATTGGGCCAAATTTTGACTAAAGGCTTTTTCTCTTTCATTGACTAACCTTATTTAGTGACCCAAAACTTTCTTGCTTTGTGATTCAATGTCAAGGCATAGATTTCCCATTGGATAAGATAACAAATCAAACAAAAGTAGACTTGAGACAGCTATCTGGGTGAACAAACCTGTCTTCATCTGCAGTACCTTCCAGAAGATTAACTACCTGCCTTATTTTTTCAGTCTGTCTTCTCTTCCCTGGATCTTGGCAAGCTTGAGTCTTTTAATATTCTCTTTGTCACGATTCCTGTGGACTAGTGACAAAGGAATCTTTTCTATAAAGAAACTTGCAAGTAATTGCACACACATACACATATGCAATAAATTTCAAGCAAGATGGTATAAGAATACATTTAAAGCAGATATCTTGGTGGTCTTGGAGTTGCTTCAATGAAATCATGGAAATGAAACGGGAGCTTTCTCCTTGTGAATGTCAACATTTTTAGCATGGCCACCTTATTTTCCAGTTACCTTCTGTTTCTCACCTCACCTGATTGTCTCATTCTTTACTTTATCATTACTTCTTGAGTCTATCTCTCAACTCTGAAAGGAAACAAATATAAATCTAAGTAAATAATATTATTTACAGACTACAGTAATATTTTCTATATTAATTATACAAGTATTTATTTAACACTTCCATAGGCAAGGTGTTTTAGAAGATACAAAAATGAGTCAGACATGGAGGTTCAATTCAAAAAGTTTAGCTAGGGGTGACTTATTTTCGGTTTAAAAATAGAAGCCATGATAAATAGAAAAAGCACTACAGCAGGTCAAATGAGTGATAGTGTACATCTAAATGGGGAGATAATTGTATCTGAATTGATCTTGTATGGTACACCATCAATGCAGGGAGACAACCTCTTGAACCCAAAGATTTTTTCCATCTGCTGTTTGATGCTTAATGTTGTCCTGCACAATTGTCACTAGAGTTAATCTTTACTGAATTACTCATTAACTTTTAAATTATTTATACCACAGGGCAAACAACTGGAAAGTATTATTTAGTTTGTTTTTTATTCCTTCTCTTTACTTGTCAGCAAATGAAGAAAACCTTTAAACTGGGCAGCTTGAATGTGGCCTTCTCTGCTTTAGGAATATTTTCAACATAGTTGCTTTCTCTTTTATACTCACATAGCATTCTGCACTTTTTAAAAAGTTGTAGAATGTAGGGTATTATACTACAGCTATCTATTTATATATTTATCTTCCTCATTCCATGGTGAGTCCTTAAGAGCAGAGATTGTCTTAAGCTTGTCTATTTATTTAGCATTTACACAATGCCTGAGAAGTAGTAGGTACTCAATAAATGTTTGTTAAATGAATGCATGAATGAACAAATTAATAAATTAGGTTTACTCTCCATAGCCCATGTCTATTGGAAGTTGTGACTTGGAAATTTATGAAACAGGGGTAGAGTGAATAATATCTATGTATGAAGTAGACTGCAAGGCTTTTTCAAATTCTGAACCTCTAAAAGGAGCTGTAAGATATAAGGAGCATCAAAATTCTGGGTTTCCTGATCAAAGTAAATCACTTCTTGTGAAACCTCATACCCAAAGAAGTAGAGAGAGCAAGAAGGAATTCTCATCATTACAATTTTCCAGTAAGCATAATTTCCTACTCTTTTGGGGGATGGTTTCAGGACCTTAACCTATTCAGAAGATTTTTTAATTGGTGTCTGGATAACTATAATTTGGGCAAATGTGAAGATCCTCAGATTGACTTAGGTGATAGGCTTGGAGTCATTTTAAGGTCAGTTATGGATTGAATTGTATCTCGCCACCCCCACTGCCCCCATGGCAGTTTGATATAGTTATGAATTCCAAAGATAGATATTGGATTATGTTTGTAAACTGGTCTTTTCCTCTGAGCATATTAGAGTGTATTGGATTCAGAGGTTTTACTTTTACTTGATTAAATAATGATTAAGGCTTTGATTGGGCCATGTCAGGAGGATGTTGCATCCCTGTGCCCTTGGTGGGCAGAGACTCAGAGAAACCACACTGCAAACAAGGGAGATTAGAGTCTTGAGCTGGAGGCATACAGAGGAACTTGGTCGTGAGGAAAGAGAAAGGCCCCGGGAAAAGAAACAAGCCATTTGCCTAATAGTCTACAGCTGACCTTGTGGAGGAAACAGGGAGTTGAGCCCAGAGAGAAATGAACTCAGGGAAGAGAGAAACCCAGGAAGCCTGAACCTTGACAGATGTCGGCAGCCATCTTGCTCCAACATGTGGCAAAAGAATTTGGTGATGAAAGTAAACTTACGCTTTATGGCCTGGTAACTATAAGCTTCTACCCCAAATAGATACCCTTTATAAAAGCCAACTGATTTCTGGTATTTTGCTTCAGGACCCCTTTGGCTGACTAATACACCCCCCCCCCCAAAAAAAATAAAATATGTTCAAGTCTAACTGCTGGACTCATGAGTGTGTTCCTATTTGTGTTCCTTCAAATAGGACCTTTGAAGAAGTTATTAGTTAAGATGAGGCCAAACTGGGTTGGGTATTTATATCTAATAAATACCACAAAAGCATAAGATCCGGGGAAAAAATGGGACCTAATCTGATATGACTGGTATCCTTATAGGAAAGGAAATTTGGCCACAAACAGCCACTTGATGGAGGCAGAGTTTGAGCCTTGCCATAAGGCAAAGAATGCCATGGATTGCTGGCAAGCCACCACCAGAACCCTACAGACATCATGGGAAGCTTAACTCTGCTGATACCTTGATTTGGACTGCTAGCTTCCGGAACCGTGAGGCAATACATTTCTGTTGTTCAAGTCACCCAGTTTGTGGTGTTTTGTTACAGCAGCCCTAGGAAACTACGACAAGGTCCTAGGCTTGCTTAAGGACAGGAAGACAAGAATGCTCCCTGAGCCCCATGGTGGGAAACAGTGCTCTGTAACCTTAGCACTCTTTCCCAATGCCAGCCATCTATTCATGAGAGGTAGTCATGACCAGGGCGTCAGTTTGAGACAACATTGGCAGAATCCTAAGGAACAGATCTTTTTCATTCCCCAGGCCCTTCCAAGCCTCAATACTATGGCTTTGAGGTGGGACACCACAGGACACAGATAACAGCGTTATGGTACATCTTGGCTTAAAACGTATAGAGTATGGGCGTTGGGCGTTGTAGGATGTGACACAGAGAGTCACTTCTTAATTTTACAGAACAGACATGTAGAACCCATCATATGCTTATATATGTATATATATGTGTATATATATGTGTGTGTGTGTGTATACATACTATACTAGTGACCCAGTATAATAAACCATTATCTTTAAGGGAGCCCTACCCAAGGACACCAGGGACAAGAATCAGCATGCCTCCAGTGTATCTATACTGTGTAGATACAAAGCATATTAGCTCTTTCTACAACTGTCTGAACTTGCCATTTTTATTTTTATCTCTCAAGCATGTGATAAACCTGTGTCGTATTTTCTATTTACTCTTCTAGGTTCCAACTAACTTCTTGTTATAAGAAATAATATGAAAGTACTAAAATAGTTTAAAAATAATAAATCAATCTACATTGGAACTAAAAAGCATGATTATGAGAAAGGAAGGAAATAGAATGATAAACCAATAGCGTCTACCCTTGCCTAATGTGTGGATTATGTTAATACAAATAAAAGGAAACGAAAAAAAAATGACAATAAAATAGGAAATAGAAAACAAAACCAGCCATAGGAAAGGAATGTGTTATATTTAATGTCCTAAATCTTAATGTGTAAGCAGGAACATATGATTTATGGACTTGATTTTTAAAAACACAATTAAATGAAATAGAAATTAAAATTCTTCCATCCCTAGGGCTAAAACCTCAGTCAACTGCAATTCTCCACTCCTGCAAAGGTAATTACTGATAAAAACTTTATATATATTCTTCCAGACTTTTTCTCTTTTTTATACAAACACATGCAAATACACACACACAGGTGCATCTATGTTTTATGGAACCTGAAGTTTTTATAAATTTCAGGTCCCTCTTGACAAAATATAATATAACATTACAGATACAAAATTAGATACAATGGTTAATAGTTTTAAAATGAAAAAGAAATAATAAATTAAAAACCTTAATAAATACAACAAAAGCATCAGATCCAGGGAAAAAATAATGCAGTGTTTTGATTATTTTCCTGATACACTTGTATAATACTTATTCTTAATTTCATCTCTGATGATTCGTCATTTGACAACAATTATTAAAATGGTTTTCTATAAATATAATAGACACAGAAGAAAAATCTATATTAAAAAGTGAAAATGTTCTGGAGCATACTAGTGTAACTATAATACCACTTTCTACAAAAGTAATACAAATCTGTGTATGCTTGAGATATCTCTGGAAATATACTCAAGAAACTGAAAATAATGGTTTTCTCTGCAGAGAGAAATTGGATGGGAGGAGACAGAGATGGTGGGGATATTTGCTTTTCACAGTTTATGCATTATTATCTTTTGAATTTCATACCATATGCATGTTTTTCTATTTAAAAAGTATTTATATATTTAAAGCCATGGGAGAGTTAGATGGAGGTAGGGATAATGATCAAGAAGAATTGAATAATTTAAGTGTTGGAAAAATAAGACCACTGTCCAAGATTTGTAAGTTTATTTTGCTTACCACAAGTATGAGCACTTTACTTGATTTTGGTTTGTTGTTTTCTATTTTCTTAGATATTTTTCCTCAAATGTTTTAAAAAAATGGCCAATGGAGTTATATATCATAATCTTATGCCTGTGTTAACATCCCCTTTTCTTTCTTAATGTGCACATCATATTTTCTCTCAGTAAATATAGATATATAAACATAAATATAAAGATATAATATTAATCTTGTAAAGGCAATTATATTATTTATAAAGAATTTTAAAATTCAATCAGAAATTTTTTTTGTCTCCTTTCAAGGTGGGTCTAGATTGTACCGCATTTTGTGTCTCCCAACAGTCGGAAATCTACATAGCAGTTTTCCTTTCTTCTGACTTGCAACTCAATTCATTGCCTTCAATTTTCCTTTTTTAATCTCTACTTTTTTCATGACCCCTTCCAAACAATATACAAGATTTAGACAACTTTCTGCTTAAAAACAAAAGGGCAAATTTGTCATTTAACCAAATTGAATTAGAGATGTCACTTTTTCCCCCATTTCCCCCCTCTCCCTGCACCACCCTTTTTTGTCTCTCAGTATTGAGAGAGGAACTTGGGTAGTTATGCAATTTAGGGACTAAAAGTTATATGAAAGCTTTTCTTTCAGTGAAGACTTGTAAGAAATACCCTTTACTATTTCTCCCTCTCCCTCTTCCTATGTTCTTAGTTACTCCTGAGCTCTGAACAAAGATCTGAGGGCTGTAGTTTCAAATATGGTTATGATCAACTTTGTCAGAGCAGAGGTCTGTCTTGTGTCTACCTCTCCAAAGAATTAGTCCTTTTATTTATTTATCCATTTTATTGCTTTTTTATTTTCCAGTACATTAATTTCTGCTTAGAACTTTATTTTATTTTCCCTCTTGAGTTAAATACTTAGTAAATTTCCTTCCTACCTTTTTTTTTTTTAATATTGTAAACAACTAGGGTTTTAAATTTTCCTCTGAGCACACCCTTGGCTGCACTCATTATATACAGTGCTGATTTTAATTATCTCCTAAATAGTCTGCATGTATATAGATTTTTAACATTTCCAAATTGCTTGATCTGTGTGTATGTGTGTGTGTAAGTGCATGTTCATGCTTGTGCTTCTGCTAGTTGTGTTTTTCATAATTTCCAATTTGGGAATTTATTGATGTTTTCTTTTTAATGTATGGTATGACTAACTTTTAAGAATATTTCATGTACCTATAGTCTTCACTGGTAGGAATCAATATTTGAGCTATGAATTATATTATTTAAAGCAAAAAGTAACTGTTTTAGTTTTATGCATTCCAGTTCTTGGCAAATATAGATTTAGACTACCAGAGGTTTGTTAGGGTATGTGTTCTTTTAATATAAAATAGCTGTGAACCATTTAGAGTTCAGTTCATTAAAATTTATGTTTTAAAAACCAGAAATCTCTAGAGAACCTCTCTTACACATGGGTCCATATAGAAAAAATCTTCACCACTATCCTTGTCTTGACATAGCCACTCTTTCCTTCAATAGTATGGTAGAGACTTCAAGCAGTTCACCAAAATCATTTTCCTCTTCTTCCTGGAAATACCACCTGCAGTTAAATGTGGCCATGTGACTGAGTTCTTGTCAACCTAGATTCTGACTGAAAGTGATTCACATGCTTGGTACATAAAACCTCTTATCAGCACCTCCAGGCTCAATCCATACCTTCCAGTGGGAAACTGCTGAGCGCTAGGCCCTAGAGGGTAGAAGAATAACATTATGAAAAATGTCTGGGTCCATGAATGTCCACCTGAAGAAGACCCAATCCAATTTGAACCACCCTCCAAGGACTATTAAGTGAGAAGGAAATACATGTCTAGTTTGTGAAATCACTGAAATGTTGAAGTCTATTTGCTAATACAGTCAAATCTGCCTTAACCAATGTAATCAGTATCAAGTAGAGAAGGATTATTACTATAGGTTGAACAACTGTCTGTGGGCCAGTGCTGCTTCTGAGGTCAAGATTTTCATATCTATCTTTAAGAGGTTAAGGTCTCCATCTGTCAGATTTTTGAGAAATCTTATGTTTCAGCTTCAAAATCAGCTGATGACTCATTTTTGGAACTTCAAATACCTAAAACTTCAAACCATTTGGATATATAGACAATGGGAAAGATTCTAGAATGGAATGGGCAGGGCAAAGGGGGAGGGTAGTTTTCGAGAAATGGAAATGAGGTTTGTTCCTGAGCTTGTGGATAGGACAGGGAAGAAAATATTATAGATTATTTAAGAATTAGGGTGTGCTTAAATTATCTTATTTAAGCTGAAATGGAATCTTTATTTTGCTGCCTCTCAGGTGAGCTTGACAACTGCCATAGCCTTGCACTGGGAGATGTTCAAGCATAAGAGACCAACTCAAGACCTAAAAGCAGATGTATGCCAGGGCCACTTTATCAATTCTAGGAGAAAAAACTCTAAGGAAACTATAGCCATTGGAGGGGAATGCACTGTTAAAAACAAATGACATATTAGATAATATTTTCCAAAAAATAGTTACTGGAAATGTATGATGATTCGGCATTCAAACCAATGAAATTAGTTAGGGTTATTTTCTCACTCTAAATATAGATTTTTCCCTTATTGGTGAGGAGTAAGACCAGTTAATGTTCTTCTCCATACCTGTAAAACCTAAGGACAAGGGACTGCTAGGTAAGCAAGCAACAATCTTGGAGAAACTTCTGCCTGCAAAACACATTTTATTTTAGGGCCAAGTTGAAAAGGCATTTAAAGGAACAAGTTGGAATTTCACAGACTGATTGTGAAGTAGAGATTATATGAGGAAGACAAATGTTAAAAAAAAAGCTTTTATCTGAAAGGCAGTCTGAGTCTTTGAGAATATTTGACCCTTGCAGTAGTAACATTACATGGCTGTTAGAAAAATGTGCCGAAAATATAAAAATTCCAGGAGGTTTTTCTGAAATTTATTTTGGAAAAACCGACTTAAATTATACCTATTGAGACAGAATCAGATATGTGTAGACATAGAGTTTGAGCCAGTGTGAGGGCAAAGGTAACCTCCACTTAATATTTTCTGGGTATTTCCAGTCTCCATAGATTATTGTGGCCTTTTAGTCAGCCCTTCTGAGAAGGCGAATGGACAGTTACTTCATGAATGCCAATATTTCCTATATATTAAAAGTTATTCTGCAGAATGTGTATGCAGGGTGGACACAAGAAGGATTTTAAGGAACGTATCAGGCCTATTGAATTTCATGTACCTTTATCCAAGAACATTTTATGATGCTTTCTGCTCTCATGAATAAATTCAGATATGATGAGACAGAATAAGGAATGCTTGGTGGTCACATGATCAATTGACTGATCATTGAAAGTGGTAACCTTGAACCCCTTCATGATGGAATGGAAAAATAAATGACTTAACTCATCTCCCAACCTCATTAATCTTTCTGGGAGAAGCTTTCACCAAGTGCATTGCAAGAAGTGATTATTTGGAGAAGAGAAAGACGAGAGCGAGCTTGAATCTAATATTTCCCAAGCTTTTCACACTACACTAATAACTCAGGCCGTCAAGCCAATACCCAAGGATGCAGAGAAGTCTATGAAGGCACTTTGCCTCAGGCGGAGTCTCATAGCTGTAAACAGGAGTAAGGTAATGAACTTATGAATTATGTACAGATTTCCCTAAAAGTCTCATAGCATAAACAGGAATATGGTAATGAGCTCTGTGAATTATGTACAGATTTCACTAAATGTCTTTCTGTCTGAATTCAAATCATCTGAGACAGTACTAGACAACTCTAGTGACTATATGGTCAAATTGCCTCACCCCCTTTAAGGATTGTTGTGATTAAATGAATAGTGTTTTGTTCCTCTCAGTTTCCTAGTTACTATGTCGGAGAGGTTTGCACATTTTTCACGTAAGCAGTGGGTTGTATGCGGGCAGCAATCAGAATTGCCTGTTCTTACCATTTCCCAGACATTCCCAGGGACCATAATTTGCCAAAGTGTGCCTCCACTTAACTGATGTCACAGGAACCCTATGTGGTACATTTTCCATACCTCAGGGATTTTCCTGGCTCCATTTCCCATTTTCTGCCAGAAATTGCTTCATATTTTGTGAGTTTCACACGAAGACTGACCTAACCTCTTGATTTGATGGTTTGTTAAATCCATTTCACTTTGCCCTTAGATACTTTATCCAATCTTAATATTTTGATAGATTTGCTTCAGAATTTTTGAGCATACTGAAACATTATTTTTTTGAAACCCTATTCTACATAACTCCCTGATCCCATTCTCCTTCCTCCCTAGCAGTAGCTACTGTCATGAATATGTTATTTATCATTGACATGCATGTTTTATATCAACATTAAATTTAAAAGTATCTGTAGACAGTTATATGACTTTGGTTTATCAGTTTACTGAATGCATTGCTAGGCAAATTGCTTTTTAAATTTAACATTATGGGGTTTTTATTATTGTTTTTGTTAGAAAAGTTGTAGGTTTACAAAATATCATGCATAAAATATATAAAATACAGAGTTCTCATATATCACCCTATTATTAACTCCTTGCCTTAGTGATTAGTGTGGTATATTTGTCATAATTCATGAAAGAATATTTCTTTGATTGTACTATTAACTATAGACCATCATTTTCAATAGGGTTCACTATGTTGAACAGTCTTATGATTTTCTTTTAGTTTTATTCTAGGAACATATATATGCCCTAAAATTTTCCCTTTTATCTACATTCACATATATAATTCTGTGCTATTAATTCAAAAGGCTGTGCTATCATCACCACCAATTGTTACCAAAACTTCAGAATCAATCCAAATAGAAACTCGCTACAATTCAAGCATTGACTCCCCTTTCCGTACTCCCAACTCAGCCACTAGTAAACTATATTCAAGATTCTGACTCTATGACTTGGCTTACTCTAATTATTTCATAATGAGATCAAACAATATTTGTCCTTCTGTGTCTGGCTTATTTTAGTTAACATGATGTCTTCAAGGTTCATCCATGTTATTATATGTATCAGGACTTCATTCCATTTTATAGCTGAATAATAGTATTTATATATATATATATATATATATACCTCCTTTTGTTTATCCATTCATCAGTTAATGGATCCTTGGATTGCTTTCATCTTTTGGCAATTGTGAATAATTATACTATAAATAGGTGTGAAAATATCCTTTCGAGTCATGCTTTCAATTCTTTTGAGTATATACCTAGTAGAATATAGTAGAGGGATTGCTGGGTCATATGCTGATTCTATATTTAGCTTTCTGAGGAACTGCCAAACTGTATTTCACAGAGGGTACACTATTTTACATTTCCATTGGTAATAAATGAATGTTCCTATTTATCCACAGCCTCTCTAACACTTGTAATTTTAGGTTTTTATCATTTTAGCCTTTTTCCTGGGTGTGAAAATGATATCTCACTGTGGTTTTGAATTTCCCTAATGGCTATTGCTATTGAGCATCTTTTCATGTGCCTTTTTAGCCATTTGTATATCCTCTTTGGAGAAATGTCTATTCAAGTCTTTTTGCCCATTTTTAAGTTGGGTTGTTTGTCTTTTTATTATTGAGTTATAGGATTTCTTTATATATTCTGGATATTAAAACCTTATCAGAAATGTGGTTTCCAAATATTTTCTCCCATTTAGTAGGTTGTCTTTTCACTGTCATGATAATGTCCTTTGAGGTACAAAGGTAATTAATTTTGTTGAGGTCCCATTTATACTTTTTTTTTTTTCTTTTGTTGCCTGTGCTTGGTGTATGAAGTCTAAGAAACCATTGCCTAGCACAAGATACTGAAGAGGCTCCCCTATGTTTTCATCTAGGAGTTTTATAATCCTGATTCTTATATTTAGGTATTTTATCAATTTTAATTTAATTTTTATATTCTTTGAGATAGGAGTCCTCTTTCATTCTTTTTTTTTTTTTTT
>JAKSZT010053770.1:20130022-20155105 GCA_026826555.1 Tolypeutes matacus
CCACGCCGCCGATCCGCGCAGATAGATGTCCCAAGCTTCTCACTCCATGCGTGCACAGCACAGACCCCCGGGCAGGACCCAGTCCACAATCCGCCTTGCTCTGGGAGCTTGCAGTGTGCGCCCTCCTACACTAACGCCATCTTGGCCCCTATCCTCCTTCATTCTTTTGAATATGGATGTCCACTTCTCCAAACAACAATTGTTGAAGAGACTACTCTTTCCCAACTGAGGGGACTTGGCAGTCTGTCAAATTAAATTGGCCATAGATCTATTTCTGAACTCTCAATTCTATTCCATTGGTCTCTATATCTACCCTTGAGCTTTACCATGCTGCTTTGACCACTGTAGCTTTGTAATAAGTTTTAGAGTCAGGAAATTTGAGACCTCCAACTTTGTTCTTCTTTTTCAAGATGGCTTTGGCTATTCAGGGCTGTTTACCCTCCCAAATAAATTTGATAAGTGGCTGTTCCATTTGTACAAAGTAGGCTGTTGGAATTTTAATTAGGATTGTGTTGAACCTGTGAATAATTTTGGGTAAAATTGATATCTTAACAATATTTAGTCTTCCAATCCACAAGCATGGAATGTCTTTCCATTAATTTAGAACTTCACTGATTTCAATTAGTAAAGTTTTATAGTTTTCTGTATATAAGTCTTTTCATCTTTGGTTAAATTTATTTCAAGATATTTGATTATTTTGATTACTATTGTAAATGTAATTTTTTCTTGATTTCCTCTTCAGATTGCTCATTACTAATGTATAGAAACATTACTGATTTTGATTTTTGTAAGTTGATCTTGTACTCCACCACTTTGCTGAATTAAATTATCAGCTCTAATAGCATTGTTGTAGAGTTTTCAGGACTTTCTATATATAGGATTATGTCATGTGCAAATAGTGAAACTTTTACTTCTTCCTTTACAATTTGGATGCATTTTATTTCTTTTTCTTGCCTAATTGCTCTGGCTAGAACTTATAGTACAATATTAAATAACATGGTGACAGTGGGCATCCTTGTCTTGTTCCTGATCTTTGAGGGAAAGCTAAGTCTTTTACTATGACTGTGATGTTAGTAGTGGGTTTTTCATATATGCCTTTTATCATGCAACTTCAAGGGCAAAACCATGGAAGCAGAGGTCTGTATTTAAAACTTCTTGAACCAAGGGAGGAACCTCACCGATGTGAGCAGAAAGGGTAAGTTTGCACTGGCATTTGAAGAGTGTGGGCCTTCTGTCCTGTTGTTCAGGGAGAGCACTGCTGCCCCAGACTTTAAAGAGAGTAGAGCATATTCCCAGGGATTTGGGAAGAGTTGAGGTCATCACCCCACGGTTTTAAGGTCCTGGGCCTATGCCCTGGAGATTGGGAAGAGTGTGGCCACCCCAGTATTCTCAGAGGGTCAGACCTAGAGTTCAGTGGCCAACTAGATGCTTGATGAGGGTGGAGCCAAGAAGATGGCCATTGGGCATGTCCTTGGAAGGTGTGGGACTCCATAAGGTCCTGAGAAGAAATCATCATTCTATAGATGACTCCCAGACTTTGAAATCTAATGAAATATACCCTGCAGATTTTCAGTACTGTTTGGAACCTGTGTCCCCTGTTTTCTTTCCAATTTTTTCCTATGGTAATGGAAACATTTATTCTATGACTGTCTCTCTTTTGTATATTGTTGGCAGATGGCTTGTTTTCTAAGTTTCACAGGTATATAGCCAGAGGTGAACTTTGCCCCAAGACAGACTGCATGCCTGTAAATGATTTTCATGAGATTTTGTACTTAACATTGTTACTGAAATGACTTAAGGTTTTAAACAATATTGTGATGGAATGAATGTATTTGTGCCTTTTGGGGATCCAGAGGGTAGAGTGTGACTGTCTGAAGCTTTTTGTGTATCCCAGAAAATATCATGTTCTATTTCATATTACAGCTAATCCATTCTTGTGGGTCTGGGACACTTTAATTGGATTGTATTCAGTTGAGGATCTTTGACTGGATTACTTTGGTGAGGTATGCTTGAGGATGGGGCTTGATCCTCTTGCTAGAGTCCTTTATAAACAGAGGTCTAAAAACAGGGACAACAGAAAAAGCTGCAGAAACAGAGAAACTCCAATAGGCTGAGAGAAAGGTCCCAGAGGCCGAAGACTGGAATGAGCAGAGCACAGGTGCACATAAAGAGGCCCTAAGAAGCAGAGAGAGAAGGCTTATGGAGAGCAAGAAGCTGAAACGATGAGGCCTGGAGCAGAGGAGAGAGACGAGCAAACCCTGCCATGTGCCTAATTGCCCAGAGCTGAGCTCAGGGAGAAAGTGAGCTTGGAGGGGAAGGCAGAGACTTCGGCAGATCCATCATCATGCCTTGCCACATGGCAGGAGTCCTGCATCACCAGCAGGTTGGTGAGACAGCATCTCTGATGATGCCTTGATTTGGACATTTTCACAGCCTCAGAACTGTGAGCTTTTAGCCTAATAGATTCTCATTATAAAAATCAATTCATTTTGGGTATATTGCTTCTGAAAGCTTTTAGTAAACTAAATCAAAGAATCAATTTTGTCAAGTTCTCTGCCACTTTAAAACAAGGATCATTTTCTTCCCAGTTTGCACAACACAGTCATCATTTCTGTCTAAGACCTCATCAGGAGTATCTTTAGCATCCATATCGACAGTCTCTTCAGAACAATCTAATCCTTTTCTATCAAGTATCTTACAGTTCTTCCAGAAATCTACCACTCACCCATTTATAAGACTGTTCCAACATTTTTTATATGTGCATAGTACCCCACTCCTGGTACCAATTTCTGTTTTAGTTTGCTAAACAGCCTTCACTTTTAACTTATTTGTGTCTTTGCGTCTAAGGTAAGTCTCTTGCAAACAGCACACAGTTGGATTGTGTTTTTAAAACTATTTTGCCCATCTGTGTCTTTTGATTGGGGAGTTTCATCCAGTAACATTCAATCTTGTTACTGTAAAGTCAGTACTTACTTCCACCATTTTGTCTTTCAGTGTTTATATGTCCTATATTTTTTTTGCGTCTCTTTTTCTTTATTGAAGCCTCCTTTCCTGTATAGTTGAGCTTTTGTGATGTATGTGACTGATCACTTTCTCATTTCTGTTTCTGTATATTTTTAAAATATTTTCTTTGTGAATACTCTGGGGTTTGAATTACACAATGTATGTCTATAACCTACTAATTTGAAAAGATACCAAATTGGCTTCAATAGCATGCATGTTTTCTGCTCCCATATCCCTCTGTTTCCTCTCTTATTCATTTTTGTCCCATAGTACCTCTTTATATTTTACATGTCCAATATCAGCAAACATGACTTTACTTGTTCAATTGTATTCTGACTCTTATAGGAATTAAAGAGTAGAATTTATTAAGGATACAGTACTATTGGGTTTTGCATTTACTCATTTGGTTACCTTTACTGAAGATATTCACTTCTTCACTCTGCTCCAAGCCACTCTTTTCTGTCTTTTCCTTTCAATCTGAAAGACTCCCTTTAGCAATCTTTGTAGGGCAGGTCTTTTGTTTTCAAAGTCTCTAAGTTTTTGTTTATCTACAAATATTTTAAACTCTCTGTCATTTTTGAAGGCCAGTTTGTTGAATAAAGAATTGTGGGCTGGCAGTTTTTCTCTTTCAGTATCTTAGCTGTATCATTCCACTGCCTTCTTATCTTCATGATTTCTGATGAGAAATCAGTACTATCTTATTGAAGATCCCTTATATGTGGCAAAAATTGCTGTCTTCTTGCTGCATTCAGAATTCTTTCTTTCTTATTGACATTTGACATTCTGATGAGTACATTTCTCAGAGTTAGTCTATTAGGGTTTCTTTTGTTTGGAGATTTTTTTTTGCTTGGATTTATATATTTATGCCTTTCATAGAGTTGGGAAATTTTTAACCATTATTTCCTCAAATATTCTTTCTGCCCCTTTTCCCATCTCTTCTCCACCTGATGCATATGTTTGCATTCTTCATGCTATCACTCAAGTCTCTGAGACACTGTTCACTTATTTTCATTCCTTTCTCTATCTGTTCTTCTGACTGTAAGATTCTGATTATACTGTCTTCAAGTTTGCTGATTCTTTATTTTTCCTGTTCAAATCTGTTGTATGCCTCTAGTATATTTTTAATCTCCATTATTTTGCCTTTTATCTCCATAATTACTGTTATATTTATTTTTAAACTTTCAAATTCTTCTTTATGCTCTCCCATTGTCTTCTTAATATCCTTTAGCTCTATATTTACTATTAGTCTATTTCTATCCATATTTTCTTCATCTCCTTGAATTGATTTTGGAGATTTGTTTGCACTTCTTTTATTAGTTGTTCCAAATTCTGTGTGTCCTCTGAAGTTTTACCTTGTTCCCTTGACTGAGCCATATCTTCCTGTTTCTTAGTATAGCTTGTAATTTTTCCTGATTCTGGACATCTGATTAATTTGATCTGTTAACCCTGAAGATCAGTTTATTCCTTTTGTCTAGGGTTTTATTGTTGATTGGCTTTGTGTTAAGGTTCTTCTTTGATACTTGGTTCAACTTATTTTGGGCGATTAAAGTAGTCTGTGTTTAACTGTTCAGATTTTCTCAGCAATTCTACACCTGATTCTTGCCTTGGTTATAAGATAAAATTTTTAAGATTGCCTGTTTGTGTGCAATTGTTTCAACTTGAGGAGAAAGATTCCTTTCCTCTCTTCCTTCTCTGGGACTCTTTATCTGTTCTGTTTTGGTATAGAATTTTCTCCCCAGCTCTTATGATTTATTTAAATTCACTCTCTCACTTAATGCCTTTTTTTCATTACACTTTTCAGTTCTGGGTCCTGTCCTGTATTACAGCAGTTCATCCTTCTCCATTTTTTACTCCAGGAGGCTTTCCTGCCTCTGCTTTTGTCCCCAATAGGGTATCTCATGGCAGGGAGTCAGATAGAGTTAATCCAGAAAGGTCCTTTTGCATTTATGTGGTCCAGTAAACAGAGACTAGATTGCATGTGTGCACCTCTTGCCAGCAGTTCTGCCATGGTCTCATTTTTCTCTGCAGGCACTTTTATATGTGGCACTTCTCTGCCCCTTGCGTTCCACTTGGGTCCCTGTGCCTGCATATGCATGGGGTTCTAACTCACTGCTGTTAGTGGCTCTATGGTCTGCATCCAGTGCAGGAGGGACACAGGCCATGCTGCTTCTGTGTGAGTCTTAAGCTGCATGGGACTGAGTAAAGGGGAGGAGTATGGACTGATAGGTCTAGGACATAAATCTCCTATCTTTTTGGTGTTTTTTATTCTATTTCCTTAGATTCAGCATTTGTGGAGTCCCTTTCCAGTCTCTATCATATTCCAGAGACCCAAGAAAGTTAGGTTTGTCCTCTTATTATTTGATTCTGAGGGGAGATTTTCCAGGGGAAACCTTATATCACCACATTAATAACCTCACACTCCACTCAATTTAGCATTATGGTTTGAGATTTATCCATAGTGACTCATGCAACTTTAATTTCTGCCTTCAGTATGACTCTGCCTTAGTTTGTCCATTCTTCTTGTAATTGATATTTTAAAACATTTTGTCATTTTAAAAGAATATGATAATGATAAATGTTGTAATAGGTCTCCTTGTAGAGATGTTTAAAAATTCTCTGGACTAATATCCAGAATGGGAATTGCTTTATTTAAGGGTACTTTACTTGTTGCTATCAAATTGCATTATGGCAAGTTTGCCCCAATTTACAAACTTATAAACTCTGTAAGAGGATTTCTTTTTCTCTGCAGCCTCTCCAAAACTTTGTTTTGTTTTGTCAGGATTTAAAATTTCTGCTAACCTGTGATTTGAAATTAAGAAATCATATATATACATATATAAAAATCTATGTCATAGCTACATCTACGTAATTTTTAATTGCACATCTCTGATTCCTTACGAACTTTAGCATTTTTTCTTACTGAGTTTTCTCTTGAGTGACTGGTTTATACTTATACTTTCCAATTTTTCCTAATAGATTAGTTGTCTTTTTTCTCCTATTGATTTTAGGAGTTCTTTATAAATTTTCAAAAATAATCCTTTGATAACTATATGCTAACAAATTTCTTCTTCCAAACCAAGGCTTTGTCTTTAATTTTGTTTGTGCTGTATTTTGTAGAATATAAATTTTAACTTTTAAGTCAATTAAATTTATTTTCCCCTGTAGAATGTGTAATCTTTGTGTATTATTTAAGTAGTTTATCCTACCCAGAGGTCTTAAAAATGTATTTTTATATTTTTTTCTAAAGGTTGTAAAGTTTTGCTTTTTACATTTAGGTTTGTAATTCACTGGAATTTATTTTCACCCACATTGTGAGGTTGGGATATAAGTCCATTTATTTTCTATATTGATGATCAATAATCCCATTGTAATATATTGGAACTAACTTATTTTTTTCCACACATAATTTGTGATATTAACTATGCCATATATCAGAGTTGCCACTTCTTTGTGCATTGAGTTTCCATTGATATACAAAAACTCTATTTCTAGACTTTGCTATTTATGTTTGCTTCTGCCTACTCCAGTAACTGTCTTCTCATAGTTAACAGATTTACAGTAAGCCTTGATATTTGCTTGGACAGTTATCCCTACATTGCTTCTTAATTTCACGATTATTTTGACAATTTACTGATCTTTACTCTTCTATACTAATTTAAGGATCCACTTCTACAGTTTCATGCATAACTGTTGGGATTTGGATTAAAATGTCATTTGTGTTTATAGATCAATTTGGGGGAGAATTGTCATCTTTTAAATATATTTCTCCATTTTTTTTCAAGGCTTCTTTTATTTCCTTCAATGATCCTTGTAAAATTTCTGTTGAAGGACTTGTATGCTTTTTGCTAGATTCATTCCTAGGTACCTTACAAATTTTGTTGTTACAAAGATTGATACTGTTTTCTACTATATTTTCTGTTTGCTAAATACTTTGGAATAAGAATGCTCTACATTTTTATTTGATTTTGTGCCCAGTTATATTGCTCACTTTTCTTATCAATTTTTGTATATTTTTTTTGTCTAGATTCACTTGGATTTTCAAAGTAAATACCCTCATCATCTGGAAATAAGGAAGAGTTTTCTATTTTAATTTTTAAAACTGGCACTTTAATTTGGTTTTTTAGTCTCCTTTATATTGGCTAGGACCTCTAGTACAATGTTGAATAGAAATTATAACAGTTGGCAACCTTGTTTTGTCCCTAATTTAAATCAGAATGGTACTAATTTATCATAAAATATATTTACAAAAGTTTTTTTGGTTGTTGTTGTTAGAAATCATATATCAGATTAAGAAAGCTTCCTTCTATTTATTGTTTGCCAAGTGTTTTCATCCTGAATGCATGTTGGAATGAGATAAATATAAGTTTTGATTTTCATATATCAAATACAAAATAAATTCCAGTAAATTAAAAAGATGTAGTGTTTTTTTTCTCTTTCCAGTACATTGTTTTATATTTTATTTTTAATCCTTTTATTCAGGGATTGTAGCTTCATATGCTGTTTTAAGAAAGAACATTGAGAGGTCCTTACACCCTTTACTCAGTTTTCCCTAAGCATATCATCTTATAGAACTATCGTACAATATCCCAACCAGGAAATTGACACATTCTACCCATATTAATTGTATTTCATCAGTTTTACATGTACTCATGTGTGTGTGTATGTGTATTTAGTTCTATGCAATTTTATTATAAGTTTTAATTTAAGTAACTACTGTCACTATAGTAAATATACAGAACTATTCCATCACAAGGACCTCTCATGCTACTCTTTTTATATCCATAGCCACCTCCTTCTCCTCTCCTGTCCCTACTCTCTCTAACCGTGGCAACCATTAGTCTGTTTTACATCTGTATAATTTTATCATTTCAATAATGTTATATAAATTAAGCCATGCAATGAGTAACCTTTAGAAATTGGCATTTTCACTAAACATAGTTCCAAAAAGAAAATACAAGTTGTTATATCAGTAATTTGATTTTGTCACTGAGTAGTATTCCATGGTATGGATGTATCACAGTTTGTTTAACAATTCATCTGTCAAAGAACATTTAAGTTGCTTCTAGCCTTTTTGCTATTATGAATACTGCTATAAACATTAGTTTACAGAAATTTGTGTAAATGTAAGTTTTCATTTCTCTGGGATAAATGCCCAAGAGTGCAATTGCTGGGCCATATGGTAATTGCATGTTTAGTTTTATGAGAAACTGCCTTACTCTTCAGGGTGGCTATACCAATTTACATTCCCACTAGCAATGTATGAGTGATTCAAGTTCTCTATATCTTTGCTGACATTTAGTGTTGTCACTATTTTTTTTTTAATTTTAGCCATTCTGATAGGTGTGTGGTGATATCTCATTGTGGGTTTAATTTGCATTTCCCTAATGACTAATGATGTTGAACATCTTTCCATGTGCTTATTTGCCTTATGTATATCCTTTTCGATGAAATGTCTGTTCATGCCTTTTAACTATTTTCTCATAGCATTACTTGTTTGTTTTTCTTTTACTGCTGAGTTTTGAGAGTTTTTAATATATTCTGGACCCCAATCCTTTGTTAGATAAGTGGTTTGCAAAGTCTTTCTCCCAGAGTATAGCTTGTGTTTTCACCCACTTCAAAGAGTCTTTTGCAAATGTCTAGAAAGTTTTATGCAACTCTTATTGATTGCATTTTTTTATAGACATAGATAAGCTTATTCAAAAATTAGTATGGAATGGCACAGGGAATAGGATAGCTAAAACAATTTAGAAAAAATGAATAAAGTAGAAGAAATCATTTTACCCAGTGTTAAGGCTTACTGTATAGTTGCAGTACTCAAAATTGTGGAATTGGCTCAGGGATAGACATATATATCAATAGAATGGAATTGAGAACTCAGGAATAGACCCATACAAATATGCTCAACTGATTTTGCTAAAGGTGCAAAACCAGTTCAAAGGCAGAGGGTAACTTTTCCAATAAATAGTGCTGGAACAAATGGACAGTCATAGGCAAAATGAATGAACTTAAGCCTGAACATCACAATTTATATACAGAAATTAAATCAAAATAGATTGTGAACTTAAATGTAAAATGTAAAACTATAATAAAATTTGAGGAAAAAAAGCAACATAAGAAAAAATGTGCAGAAGCTAGGTGTAAATTTGACACCAAAGACACAATACATAAAATTAAAAATTGATAAATTGAAGCTCATTTAGGAAAAAAACTTTAAAACAATTCAATTAATTGGTGAGAATATATTAGAGCATTAATTTATCCAGGGATAATCAAAGTCCTTTATGTTAAAAATTTATTATAAGAATATACAAAGAAAACAATGAAAATATAAGGTCATGTAAAAATCAAAAGTATTTTATCATAAAGTATACATTCATAACCATTCTGTTCTCGGCTTGTAACCTTCAGTCTTTCAAATTATTGGCAATATTTTAGAGGATTGTGTGAATTTTAATATATTCTTTGCCATATTCTTTATCTTCCTGGGGCTCTAAGGATACTTGGTTTGAGGAAAATGAGTATTTAAATCAAAATATATAAAAATATGAAAAACAATTCTACACCTTTAATTAGTGAGTATCTTAGAGTTACTTAGAGTAAAGATTAAGTTATGAAGATGTATTCTTGAATTTTATTTTCTAATTAGAAAATATTCTGTCACAACTTATACTGTTTTTTTAATATATAATTCCCTGTCAATAAGACATATGCAATAACTGTGTAACTGGATCCATCTTGATTTGAGTCATTTCAACAATATTTCCCACAACGATGATAAAGATTCAACCTATGGCTCTGAGAGACTCCTCAAGCAGTTCTGAAATTTTTATGCATCTATATACTCCTTCAGAAGAATATACTCATTGTCAATATAACTACTTTAAAAATAAACCTTTGTTAGATAATGAAGTATTCATGAACTAAGATTATGTAAAATGGAAAAATCACTACTGAAATAGGATAAAGAAAGCAGCTTAAAGAAAGAAAAAGCAGAGAACATAGAAGTGGGGGGATGGAGAAAATCCAAAGGACCTGCAAGAAAGGATCGGAAGCAGGATTTAAGAAAGTGACAGGAAGAGTAAGAACAATGAAGAAAAGGAGCATAGCAACAGTAGTGAAGAGTGAGAGAATGTGTTATGCAGTTAGCTTGACATTGCTGTCATGCTGGAAAGTTAAAATTTCTTTTCGGTTCATTTTAAATACGTGTGTGTAAGAGCCAAGGTTTTCTGTAATCACCAAGGCAAGGCAGAAGAATCGCCACACACAATGTCAGAGTGGAGCTGGTGCTGCCGTGTGGAGGCCAGTTTGCTGAGGCAAGAGTGAGAGGGAAGATGCCAGGTGACAAATTGTGTAGGAAACTGGAGGATTACTGAAAACATAAACAGTATAGAAAGATAAAGATAGAAAGAAAGACAACTCTAGTGAAAGGGGTGAGAAACAGCAATGTTTTGATGAAATGTGAAGTTATGTTCTTAGAGAAGCATAATTCTTCAGTAGATTGGCTAGACTGAGGAAGGGTGAAGATGGGGTCACATAGCTTGAGAAAAAGAAAGATGCATTTAACTTCTAGGAATGTACCACTATTCCTATTTTTCACTTTTTTTGAGTCAGTATATTCTACCTCTATAGATTGGATGCTAGTCCTTTTTCAGTTTTGTGGATTCATTTATGGCTTGTATGCTTTTCAACATGTCATATGTAAACACTCTCAATTTAGCTATAGTTAAGTATTCTTTCATAAACTAAAATATTTGGCTTTCAATAAGTATAATTTAAAGTGACAAAGATGGTCATTTAAGTTATTATATCTGAGGAGAAATGGGAAAATGCTTTCTAATTAAATACCTCCTTCACCCTGATACCATAATCTGAATTTCACCATGGAAATTGTACTGCTTTTGGTTAACATTTATTAATACACCAATAACTACCAATAGTTTAGTGTAAATGATTTTCAGACAATTTTATGCCAATATAAAGGATGGGGAACTGAGAGTCATGGTAGAATTGGTTCCATGGCTGGTCTTGATTACTGGAGAAAAGCTCTGTTTTTTTCCCATTGTATTTTATAGTGCTTAGAACAGAGAAGGCACTCAACAAATACAGATTGAATAATTTAATGAAACAAGAAAGAAGTATTTTGCACAATGGAATATTATACAATCATCAAAATGAATGAACTACTGTGCCATGTAATAACAGGGCTCAATCTTTAACAATATAATATCAAGAAGAAACAGTAAGTCCCCAAAATTGAATATTGCATAATAAAACATTTCATACACTCACACACATGCACACATGCACACATGCATGCACACACACATACCTTAAAATACATACATACACACAACTCATAACCCACTTTTTAGGAATATATATACTGGTATTAAGTTAAATAAAAAGTAAAGCAAGGGAATGAAAAGGAGGATGAGTTGAAGGGAGTAACCCTGTGATAAAATGGAGATTATTGTTCAGGTCCTAGATTTTATATGAGTATTGGTTTCAAAAGTCCATATTATAATATTACAAATAACTAAATAACTAAATAGATGGAAATGCATGGACCAATGGTGACAGTTTGTCACTAACCAAGGATTTTGATCAGTCCTATTCTGTACACTAATGGTTCAAATTAAATAAATACATATGTACATACATAGAAGGAAAGAGAAAAAACTCCAAAGTTTAAATTGAGGATTGTTGAAGACAAACTGTTCACATTGCTTGCCTCTAGCCTAGGAAATGTAGCATGGTAGAGAGCCTGTGAGGGACATGTCCCTATGAGTTTATATAGAGGGAAATGTAGTCTTTCCCATTTGGGTGTTGAATGGTATCTACCAAAATATAATATGAACAAGTTGGCAGAATAAAGTAAAGAACAAACCATTTACTGTCCTATAGAGTATAAGGAGAACTATGTAACTTACTGTTTCCCTTTGCTCTAGTTCTCTGGAAATGCTGATATTAATGTGATGACCAATCATAGGAAATTTCCAAATTTTCATAGTTAACAAAGTCTTCCACAGTCTTTTCAAGACCATGATTTTAAACTTTTTATTTTAGTAAGTGATTTGACTATTTGTTTTATCATAAATATGTTAAATTAAGTTTTTAATGATATGGGCTATGAACAACAGAGTGAAGATATACACCACAATTGACTAAAGCATTTAGTTTGGAAACAGGGAGATAATTAACCACCAAGGCTAGCAAAAGTCATTTGGGTTAGGAGGAGAAATAATTCTCTTCATCAGCAATGTGTTAGCTATTTAATTTTACTAAATTGGGATGTTTAGAAAATAATATTTAAAACACATTGAGCAAGCAAAATATCCAACTGATATACTCAAAAAAGATAATAGACCTCATGATTTGGCTACATGTTTCAAAATTACATGTGCCTGTCTTATAATCAGCTTTTTAAATTTTCTGTTACTAGATATCATTATAAAACTGTTGAGTATACTTCCGATTTCATGGTGACAGTATGAAGAATTTTCTACTTCTTTCTGTTTTCTAAAATCACACCTAAACAATAACAAACAGAAATATAAAGTTGATATTCAACAAAACTGGGAGGTATCAGTAACCCTAACCAAGGGATGTGAGAACAAATGAAGCTAATACATGAATTAATTATGAGCAGAGGAAGGTCAAACTCAGAATCTACAGAGGGTGGGGTGATGCATGATGTTTCAAAAATGCTCAGTAGATGGAGGCACCGAACACATGGAAGGGGTTCTGAAAACAAGGTGGAAATTTGTGAAAGCCTGTGTATGGAACAGTTAGAATCCTGTTCTCTGTTCCCCCTTCCTATCATCAAAATCCAGAACAGTAAGGTGATTACCCATCTCTAATCCCTTTGGATATCAGGAGGAAGACTTTGTAGAAATTGTAATAGAGTCAGGGACAACTACTTAATCTGTGGGGAGCAGTGCAAAATTGAAATATGGGATCCTTGTTAAAAAGTTATTAAGAATTTCAAGATGGTGACAGCAGAACATTGAACAAAATGCAGGGCCCTTCTAAATGTGAGGTCCTATGCACCTACACAGGTGGCATGTCCATGAAGTTGGACATGTAGAGAGCCTCCAAACTCAGGGACACCATACAGAGAAGAGGACAAGAGTAAGGCATAGTAATGAAAATGGTGGAATTGCACTAATATCTCTATACTTAATGGTGAGATTTCAGTACCATCAACCTGAACACTGTCATTTAGGCTATCTACCCCACTGGGAAGTCTGGAGGACATACCTACAGAAAAAATGAACTAACTTAGACGTAGAGAGTAGCAGTTGATTATTCTCAGCATAAAAGCTATTTGGCTTCTTGGTTGTATATATTAACACTTAAATGGAAATAAATGCCATAACTTTATCCCTGCACCCAGAGTTTCTGGAAGATTTTCGTACATCACTGAGAAAGAGTTACAAGGTATTCAAGGAAATCTTCTAATAAGGAAATAAAAGTCTCACTATTAACAAAGAAAAGGGAACTGATAGAAAACAGAGACAAAGTAGGAACAGAATAACATTTCAAAAGGAAATATTAATATTAAAAAATATTCATAATAGTGTCAGATTACCACAAAGATGACTATTATTAAAAAGTGGAACACAGCAAGCGTTGGAGAGGAAGAGGAGAAACTGGAACTGTAGTGCATTGGTGGGAATGTAAAATGGTGCAGCCACTGTGGAAACCAATATAGTGCTTCTTCAAAAAGTAAATATAGAATTACCCAAAGAGAGTGAAAAAGGGTTGCAAACAGATTCTTGTACACCAATGTTTACGCAGTGTTATTCACAAGAGCCAAAAGCTGGAAACAACTCAAGTGTCCATAACAAATTAATGGATAAACAAAATGTGCTGCATACATACATGGAAAATTATTTGGCCATAGGAAATAAATGAAGTTATGAGTCATGCTGCAACATGGAAGAATCGTGAAAACATTATGCTCAGCAAAATAAACAAGACAAATAAGGACAAAAATTGCATAATATCACTTATAAGAGATGACTAGAATAGCAAATTTGCAGAGTTAGAAAGCAGATTAAAGATTATTTTAGTTCTCTAAATAATTCAGAAGATTATAAGTGTAGTCAGAGCTGCAAATTCTTGGCTTTCAAGATCCACTTAAGGATCATATTTCATGACATTAATTCCTGAGAAAGTGAGGGTGACATCAGACCTTCTGGAAACATGACTTTCATCTGTGAGGATTGCCAGTGGGTGTATTCCTGCATTTAGGACATTCTGTGTGTATACTAGAGTGTACCTTGAGCCTGGCCTTTCTCTTCACGCTTAGGGTTTCACAAAGCACAGCACAACACATTCAGGCATGACTATACTACCCAGGGATCAGATTCTCCAGGCTACTACTTCTTGTGCCAAGCACATTCTTGAATTAAATGCTGCTGAGCTAGATTCTACAAGAATCTCCAGGATTAAGTCTCTAGGATTAAGATTTTAAACAATAAAGATACTACAAAGGCTTGTATCATTATTTTCCTTTTTAAGCATATGTGCATGTATCACTTTGACCATTAAAAAAGAAGTAGGCTAATAATTTTATTTATATTTCTTAAATATTAAAGGGGAAAACACCAAAAACCATTATATTTCACAATCAAGTATAAGGATTGGATTCTTAATGCTTTTCATGCTTGAGGGTACATTGGAATACTGTTTCAGGTAGAAGATCAGTATAGTATTACTCTTTCGCCCTGATTTCTCACTAATACCTTGCAATAACTTTCATTACCTTGATAAATAGCTTGTACATGCCTCTGATTACCCTGCTAAGACCTCTCTCTCAGTCACAGAAAAAAGAAAAAGCAGAAGAAAGAGATAGATTTGAAGGAGACATCCAAATTTGACCCCTTTCAGGAAAGTGAAATTTCACCTTTTCTATTATTCCTCCTTGTGTTTAAAATGTTGGTGAGATCAATGCATTTATATCAAGCCTCCTGAAAATATTGCACATATATGTGCATTAGTATATATGTGTATATATTAGTTAGATATTTCCCCCTCACCTCTAAGACCAAATTTTCTGTTTAATGCCCCTGTAATGTGGAAAGAATGGTTTGGAATTGAAATGATCTCATTGGTTTTCCATATAACAGTTTGGTCAGAATTTAAGTGGCTCAGTGGGAATTGTTCCATCGCTCAGAAAGATCATAAATGAATCATTTGCGCTGCTTGCTTAGCTCTTTGCCCCCTATCTTAGCCTGGGGATAATGAAGCTTGATAGTAATTTGCAGAAATCATTTCTCTCTTTGAAAGCTTTTAAATATTGCCCTAAAACTCTTATTTGGTGATCTTTAAAGAGTTCTTCAGAAATTTCTCATTGAATCAGCTCTGTCCTTAAATTTTCCTGTGATTCCATGGTCCGGGATTCTAAGTGAGGCATTTAAAATAAGATTTTTTATTTTTTTTGTGGATTCAAGTAAACATTTCTTAAGAAGCAGTGAACAGTTTGCTGTGATCCAAGGAAAAAGGTCTTGGCTTTCAAGTTTGCTTTAATATTGGTATTGGCTTGTGATTAAATATTAGCTTGTTTTAGTTATCTATCAGTTACAAGGTAAAATAGAAACATTTTGGACCTTTTTCTATGTATTTCCATTATCTTTATGGCAATCACTTTAGGTTATTCCAGAGTCATACAACTTTATATTCCTCCTAAGTGACACTTTCAACAGACACCATTTTCCTTCCTTGTTTTGAAATGCAAATACAAAGCAGCCTAACCCTTGTCAAATCTCCCATACTAGATGGGGGACCATAGTAAGTCATCTGCTTCGTTTTCCAATTTTCAGGCAGGAACATACTCCTGATTATATTATCAAATGCAGCCAGCTGTAGTTTGAGATAGCCTATTTGAGAGGTTGATACAACTGATCAACAAATAAACAAGTAAAAATGTTCTCATTCCATTTTATACAATTCTGACAAATGAGAAGAACATGACCCTAATAACATCGAGAACAGTAAGGTAGAAAACCACTCACAGAAAAAATCAGTGAGGCAAAATTAAAGCACAGTCAAGTTACCCCCTTCCTTTAATAGATCTTTCCCTCTAAAATTGCCTGTCCTGGAATGCTTAAATTCTGATCAGGCTGATGCAGTTAGTGCTGCATTATTTTGACTTTCTCAGATAAATTTGTCTTCAGATGCTGAATGAACAGCCTATAGATTACTGAACTCGGGGACAGTAATGAATATTAATAGAAGTTCATCAAACAGTTGCCTTTAGCCATTTGAACAATAGCTGGTGTTCTCCTGCTATTTCAGAATCCTTATAAAGCCCTTTAAATCTAAGGCTGACATGGAAGGAGACAGGTGCCCAATTCCTTACAGAGATATCATAAGCAATTTTTCCCTATATTTTTCCTCTCAGGAAGAATCATGTACAAAGCAAAATTGTTACAACAAGGATGACTTTCCTTTGAATTGTTACTGAGGAGACAATGCATCTTAAGTGAAGTAAATATTGATAGCTATTGAAAAGAGAAAGGCAGCTATGAATCTCTCTGGGTGGATATCACTATAATTAGGAAGCTGTAAAAAAAGCATGGTACAGATCCGAGCCTTGGTAATAAGAAACACACAGAACTTCCAGAATTGAAGGGCCAGCGGTTACTCTTCCAGGTTCAAGCCTTGGTTCTGAGGTGGCAAGTGTTCTGAGATCTTTAGACAGTTGAGCAAATTTTGATCATTGGTCAAGAGTTGACCATTAATGAGCACCTAGGCTACAAAGCAACATTCTAAACACCAAAGATTATATGAGCATAAATGAATGAATTAGGGTAGGAAATGTTGAAATCAATTTTGTGGGACTAGAACACAGTGCATAAAACTTCAGCATAACAATGTGTGTAGGGAGAGGACAGTATTGATTAATTACCTGATTGATCCTTGTGGTCCAACAACTCTCTTCTGGCTGCTGAGTTCTTCTTTGTTTTAAGGTTTACCTAGGTGTACCATGCCTGAGAAGAATTTCTGGATTGAGCTTGTCCCTCATTCCTTCAGAGTCCTCTACTTGGCTTGGTTATAGTGAGCCAGTTTGAGAAAGTACTATTTTATTTCTTAAACACACTAGATCACAGTAAGCCCTAGGGATACAGATTCCCAGGGCCATTCTCTGTATATTCTGTGTCAATAAGGCCAGGGACTCTATTTTTTAAACAAGCTCCCCCAGGCAACTCCTATTCTCAGACAAATTTGTGAAACATTATGATGAATGAAGAGATTATGATTATCCCATCCCAGGTAATATATATTTATTTCAACAAAAGAGTATTTACTTTAGCCCCACAAAATGACAAGTAGTAGAGATTTTATGTAAGATACAGCTTTCATCCAATAGTTAAGAGTCAAGTCTTTATTCATTGAACATGCATCTGTGTAAAAGCCAACAACACAGGCCAGACTTGAAGGAACTTGTGAGGTATATTAATGGGTGTATTTGGCTTCATTATTATTTGTAACCTAAGGAAGAAAAATATCCAGGCTTACTTCATATCTACTCTATACAATGTGTCTTTGTTTGCCAGGTTGCTATGACAAAACTATGCAAAAGAAATTTATTGATTTATGGTTTTGAGGCTAGAGGAAGTTCAAAACCAAGGCGTTGGTAAGGAGGAATATTTTCCCCAAAGTTTGTAGCTTTCTGGTGCTGGCTGTTGACAATCCTTGGGACCCCTTAGTGATTACTGCCTCCCATCACATGATGATGTCCTCTCCTTTCAGACTTCTGTGACTTCTAGGTTCTATATATAAGGCCTTTAATAATTGGAATTAAGGTCCACCTCACTTCAGTTATATTAATTAAATTTAATATCTTCAAGAGGTCCTATTTATAATGGTTTTGTGCCCACAGGAATGGGGATTAAGATTGAAAACATGTATTTGCTTGAGTACATAGTTCAATCTACCACACAATGCTATTAAGGGCAATATAAAGATGCCTGCTCAAATAGTTAATGTTGATAAATAGAAGTTACACAAGAAGAGCTAGGAGCAAAATTTATCTATTCAAGACAGGAAAGTTAGAAGGTGCAGGGTTCCATGGCCATGTCAAGGAAATTAACTCTAAAAACAGTTGTAACTCAGTTAGCAATTCAAAATGGTTTGGATACAGGTACAATAAAAGTTGTCAGTCAAGGTTGATAGGTAGCATATTTCATAATTGTTCAATTTTTTTTTCCTTTTACATTTCTGAATCAAAATGCTTATTTTGATTTTTCAAATTCTTTGTTGATTGAGCTCATTATATAATTAACACCCATTCATTAAATAATCCTTCCATTAGTTGAATTAATTTTTATACCAATCATAACTTTTGCATATTTACAGAGCCAGATATTTCTTTACCACTATGCAGCTGTGATGGAAATCACAAATGGTTGTCAGTTTTCTCTTGCTTTTGTGGGGACCAAAGGAGAAAGTTTGGAGTCTCTCTTGCAAGGCTCAGGGTTAATGTACAGATATGCTCAAGCTGGCAATATTGTGTGATTATGTTCACCTTTCCCAACTTTATTTTCCAGTGTCTGTTTGATGCAGATTAAAGCTTTCCATCCCCAAGATTAAGTGAAGCCATTATCTAAACTTTGAGGAACAGACTAGAAAGAAAAAATTGCACTAAGCAAAAGTACGCCGGAAAAAGAAAATGTATTCTATTGGGGGGGGGGTAGAAAGAATATTAAGATGCATCTAATTAGGATCAAGGGTGAGGAGTCATAAGTAGATGATGGCCTGAAGTTCTTAGAGGAGGCAGTGGTGGTGGGATTAGTCTCAGAAAGAATTTTTAGTGACTTTCCTCTTTTCCTGGGAATAAGCTCAAGGGACCACCCAACACTATGTTGTTCACTACCAGTCATTTGGCCACCTGAGCCTTATGCATCCACAATGATAAAGATGCCCATGAATTTCTACTGTCCTTTTTTTCTTTGTTTTTCCTACTGTACTTTCAAAAGGTGGAGTTCTTTATTTCAGATTTGTTGTTCAGTATTAAACCTAGAGAAATGTCTGGAGAGTTTAAAATTAAGTTTTTAATAGTTTTCAACTCTTTTGCTTTAATTCTGTGAAGGCCTAAAGATAGTTCAGGAGGGCCTGTGAAAAAAATCCCAATTCAGTTTTTGCTTCAATTCCGTGCTGTTCAAGGTATAAAAGTCTTCATCTTTTGTAGCAACAAATGAAACTGTTGGATAGCAGAAGTCAGTGGCAAGCTTGAGCTGGCTTGCATGGCTCACAAACGCTATCAGTGTGAATTTCTTCCCAGCTCTGCATGCAGTTACATCATGGTGGTAGCTTGACATCTGCTGCCATGGTGGGGTTATTAACACTACAGAAATCAGAAAATGTTACAAATCAGGGCTTTTATCTTTTTCCTGCTATTAAACATTTATCAACATACCACTTGCGGAAGCAATACTTTCCTCATCTCCTGCATGCAACTGATGGTCTCTGGTTTACCCTTATGGTTTGGTTGGATAACTGGGCATAGCTGTAGTAGTAGTAGTTTGCATGAATCAGTTTTCTTTAGCTGGATGAAAGCAGTTTTAGTGGACAACCCTAAGCATTACTGTTAACATCAAACTCCAGGGTATGGCTTTATCAACAACAGTAAGAAGAGTATGAAAGACCTAATTCCTATATGTATCACTCCTTCTGCTTCTTCTCTCCATGTACACATCATCAGATGAACAAAATATTTACCATCAAATCACTGAGCTGGAGAGTGCATCCTCTTCAGACTGTTGATTTCTTCATTAAACTAACATATTTTTAAAATAATTATCTTGCGGAAATATCATCTATAGACTGTCCCACCATCATCTAGATCAGCATTATTCAATAAAACCATGCTATGATGGAAATTTCCTATGTTTTTGTGGGCCAACATGGTAGCCACATGAAAATACTGAACACTTGAAATGTGGCTATTGTGAGAGAGAAACTGAATATTTAATTTAATTTAATAGCCACATGTGACTAGTGGCCAGTGTTTCAGCAACTCAGTCTAGATGAAGTCTTTTCTAAAAAAACTTGTTTTTTTACTCAATGCTTGAGAACTCTTTTCACCCCTTTAAAAATATCTTTTGTTCTTAAGAGATAATTTGTTAATGTGTTGGGTTTTACTTGATACAGGTAAAAAAGGGAAATTCAGTCAGGTTTGACAGCAGGTGGGGACTTTCCTGTCCATCTAGACCCAGAACTCACACTTAACTATAGAAAATTCTGTTGAATAATTGGGCCAAATGAGTTGGAAGTTGTGCCTTTCCCCAGGTGAGAGCAATATTCTGAAGTTTTTAGAAGGTACAGGGTGGTATTTAGAATTTGATTACAGACTTGGAGCATGTATAAGTAAGTGTACATGCTTGGCCAGACAGCTGATTACCTTCTCTTCCAACATTCTCTTTGGGAAAGATTAACTTGAAAATCACTTCCTCCAAAATAAACTTGAAAGTCAACTTAAATTAATTGAAATAGATATTAAGGGAAATATTCCATCAATATAAATAAGTAAATTGAGATTTTTAAAGCATCTACTCCTTACCAAACATCATTCTGAATGCTTTCACATGTATAACCTCATTCAAATATTTAAATAACCTGATATTATTCATGTGGACAATGAGGGACAGCAAGTTTAAATGACTTGCTTAAAGTCAAACAGTTTGGAACAAAGGTAGAGGAGCACTGAATGCACGTTTAATCAAATGCTGAACAACTGCACGTTAAAATTATTGTTGGCCAAAGTTGAGGCAAGGACCTCCATCATAGAATAAATGATTTAGAGGAAAACAAAATTATTTCAGAATTTTAAAGCCTATTGCTATTTTATCTTTAAAATTTTGGTGGATTTTTAAAGTTTAGGCATCATTGTGTAGGGACAACATATACTTACACTGTCCATTGCTAGTTTAATCCTGGAGTAATTTTTGTAATAATAAAATGGCCTCTTTCAAAAGAAGTCTGTGGAGGGGAAAGCTATATTTGGGGTACTTAACTATTCTCTAACATGTTTGTCTTTTCTTTCTATTCTTTAAATTCTTCATTATGTCTGAATGGAAGATAATTTATCATGGATGTTGTTACACATGATTTAGGAGATTTTCCTATCTGCAAAACTGTAAGGAGGCAGAATTGGCATTTGTTTTTAATTAATCCTCATGAAATATGAAGAATTCTTGAATAGGGCTTTTACTTGATACATGACTTAATGTACTTAGTTTTTAAAGATTATTTTATTTAATGTCATGAATGCTGGTATACCAAGCAATTTCTATAAATATTAGAATTATGATTATTATCTGGGCTCTATTATTTTTCCATGTTTTATTATTTAAAATTTCACAAGTATTTATTCTTCAGAAAGTTTTTTTTTGGCAAACTCATTTGTATTATAGTCAAAGGATATGCTTTGTTGATATTATGGTCATTATTAAACAGATTTCATATGATGGTAACTTATTAGATCACATAATCTTTGACTGAACACAACTTGAGGGATGCCAAAAATAAGGTTACAGTAGAAATTTGACTATGAGACCTTTTTCTAATAGGCAGATTTGGCTAATCACTAAGATAAAAGCTGAAGCTGGGCATTTCTAGTTGATATTTAATACAAATTCATTTTTGTTTGTACCACATTATACTTCCTCTGTGTATTACCATTTCTAGTGGGATACAGGTGAATCTCTCTGACATTTCTTCTTTTGTTTATATTCTATTATATAATATTGGCAAAACAGGATATGTAATGAAGAGAAAGAAAGGTGAGACCATTTAATAGATGACATTGATTAAAGAGCCACACTCAGGTTACTGGAGTTATAATGATTCTCAGTCAAGAAGAAAAAGTTTTCTCAGCAATCCTTTTCCACTGTTTAGTTTCAGAGAAGGAGAAGAAGAGATTTGGTGTTTGCACTCTGAAGGGAATTGAATAGGACTATTGTGCCAGCTATTTTGGTTTCATGTTTATCCACTTGTTTACTACATTCATACTTTCTTACATCTCAGATATTTTCCTTCAGTCTGAAGTACATCCATTAAAATTTCCCTTAATGCTTGTAAATTTTGTCATGATTTGTTTCGCTGAAAAGTTCTATATTTCACCTTCATTTTGAAGGCTATTTTTAAAAGGAGTTATTTTATTTGTTTATTTCTCCTCCCCTCATTTTGCGCTCGCTGTCTGCAATGCCTGTTCTCCGTCATCTTATTGCCTCATCATCTCGTTGCATTGTCATCTAATTGCATCATCTTGTTGTGTCAGCTTGCCACACCAGCCTGTCATGTTAGCTCGCTGTCTTGCTCGTCTTGCTTAGGAGGCATGGGGAACCAAACCCAGGAGCTCCCATGGGGTAGGCAGCACCCAACTGCTTGAGCCACATCTACTTTCCTTGACGACTATTTTTGTGTGACATAGGTTTCTAAGATGACAGTTACTTTCTTTCAATGCCTTGAAAATAACCCACCATTTTCTGGTGGGATTTTTTTCTGGCACATTTTTTGTTGCTGTTGATAAGGCAGCTCCCATTCTTACTGTTACTTCTTTGAAGATAACCTTTTTCTCTTTGGCTGCTGTTGAGGTATCCTAATGGTTTTGTTTCCTGTAGTGTTCACTAGAATAGATCTAGGTATAGATTTATTTTTGTTTATTCTCTTAAATTTATTGGGTTCTTGAATAAGTAGAGTGATCGTTCTCATCAAATCTTAAAATTTACCTGTTATTATCTTTTCATGTATTGGTTCTCCCCCTTTCTTTTCTCTATCTCCTTCTGGGATGCCAATTAATCTAAGATTAGACCACTCACTGGATTTTCTGTTTCTTTACCCTCAATTTCTCACTTTCATTCTTTGTGTGTATGTGTGTGTGTGTTTTGGATTTTATAAAGGGGGTTTATTTAGGGTTAAAGCTTACAGTTCCAAGGCAGTAAATAGTCCAACTCAAGGCACCATAAGAGGTGGTTTTTTACCAAAGTCAGTTACCATGTTTTGAAATAAGATGGTTGCAGATATCTGGCTGGTCTCTGCCTCCCCTTCCCAGCTCACCTCTTCTTTTTTTTTTTTTTAAGAATAATTTTTTTAAAAAAGATACTTAGATTACATAAATGTTACACAAAAAATATAGGGATTCCCATATGCCCCACTCCCCACACCTCCCACACCCTCCCACATAAACATCCTTCATTAATGTGGTACATTCATTGCAATTGATAAACACATCCTGGGGCTTTGCCATTAAGCATGGACCATAGTTCACATGGTAGTCTCTCCCACACAGTTCTGCATGTTATGTGATCATATAAAATGGCCTATATCTGTCCTTTCAATGTCATTCAGGAAGATTCCCAAGTCCCCAAAAAGCCCCGGTATTACAACTTTTTTTCCCTCTCCCTGCCCACAGAGCCTTCAGTGGCCACTGGCTCCACATCAGTGTTGTAATTTCTTCCATTGTTAGAATCACAATATGTTTAAAGTAGAATACTAGTAAGTCCACTCTAGTCCATAGTTCTTTCCCCAATCCTGAGGATTCTGGGATGGTGATGTCTACTCCATCTCTAATTGAGAGGGGGCTTATATCCCATGGGGAAGATGGATAGGACTATCGTGTTTGCAGTTGCAGACTCTCTCTGTTCCTTGGGATGGTTGTTGTCCATCATCATCTCCTTGTTAGTTGTCCTGGGTGAGTCCAATGAGCTGTAGAGTAAGTGTAACAACTCCGCTGAGGTTCAGGGTCCAGCTGGCACATGGACAGCCCAAAGATTCATTTCTCTTGGATGTACACCTACAAACTCCAGCACCAAGGATAGGTTTAAATAGAAGGTACAGATGAGCCATGTGTAAGGAATCATAATTGAGTCCAACTCTGTCACTTTCGGGAGCACAAACTCCAAAGTAGGGCCCACTGGCAAGGCACCAAACTCCGGAGCTAGCTGAATATTTTTGCTTCCTGTCCCTGCAACCTTAAGTTCTGCTGGTCTACATGTCTTAGTACCAAAAGGAGCCGTGCTTCCCCCAGGAAACACAACAATTCCATTGAACTGGAAGTTAAGATTGCCAACTGGTCACTTTGGGCTCTTCATGCCTCTGAATCAACAGGCAAAGAAGGGAATTACTGTACTAGCTGGGGTAATTGATCCTGACTATCAAGGGGAAATAGGATGGCACCTACACAACGGAAGTAAAGAAGAGTTTGCCTGGAATACAAAGATTCTCTAGGGTGTCTCTTTCTACTACCATGCCCTGAGATTAAAGTCAATGGAAAATTGCAACAACCCAATCCAGGCAGGACTAACAATGGCCCAGAGTTTTCAGGAATGAAGGTTTGGATCACTCCACTAGGCAAAGAATCACAGCCAGCTGAGGTGCTTGTTAGGGTAAAGGGAACATGGAATGGGCAGTGGAAGAAGCTAGTGATAAATATGAATTTCGACCACATTGACCAGTTACAGAAATGAGGACTGTAAAGGTCATGAATATTTCTTCCTTGTTTTGTTATGTTTGTATATGTACATAAAACAAATATGTTTATTTCTTCCCTATCTTTATCTCTTATCATATGACAGTATTTCAGAAATTCTTAATGCTAATTACGAGCCTTTACCTCTTACAAAAGTAAAAAACTGTTATATCTGCAACTTCTTCAGGAAATTTATCTCAAGTGTTGATTAATATTGTAGTCAGTATTGTAGGCAGGTCTAGACAATTGGTCCATGGAGCCAAAATCAGGTTTGCTTCTACTCAAATTTCCTTTTTTGTGCTTTTGAATATGAGCTTCTGCAGTCAGTCTAGAGAATAATACATGTCATAGAAGTGCTTGCTTGGCTCCTTAAACACTTCTGAGTCTGTGAAGAAGGACACAGCTTGAAATCTAATCTATCAGAAACTCTTTCCTAGAGCTGTTGAGGAGAAATTTAAATTCACATCAGTTTATTGTTCTGTTTGTTTCTCCAATCAACTAACTAAATTTCCTTTTCTTTGTTGTTATTTTTAAATGTTTATGCCATTTCACTTGAATAAAATAAAATAAAATAAAATAAAATAAAATAAAATAAAATAAAA